>PVLA01005274.1:0-151128 GCA_004027455.1 Hydrochoerus hydrochaeris | reverse complement strand
GCTCTTTCATTTAAAGCTTTTGTATAAACTCTCTCATACTACTCACAGAAGGTAAAATTTCACAATTAGTTTTCACAAAGTTATCTAGAAGGTTTCTAGTAACTCCTCTGGAGTTTCTATTTTCAATTTCATATTGAGTATTACATGAAAATATATATATGTGAATTACACAAATTACAATTATCAGTACAAAACATTCCAAGATCCCCGCGCCCAATTCCCACATGCGGTGTCCTTTTCCTGGAGAAGCGATTCCTTGAAACGCTCTCCTCCACCCACGGACCTTGTCACAAGGCGTGGATGGACTAGGACGCGGCACCGTGTATGATGGACTGAGGCTCAGAATCCAGGTTTACCCAAGTCTAAGCTTAAATTCTGATTCACTCTCTCCCAGTTGTGTGGCCTGAACTATTAACCACTCCCCTTAGCTTCTCTATCTATACAATGGGTTTCACAAGGCCATCTGCTATAGGATTGCTATGAGGATCCAGTGAGACAGCGCAGTTGAGTGCCTGAGAGTGAACTAAAGCATTCAATGACGAAAAGATACTATTTCAAGTGTTATTCTGGTAAATAAGACTTGGACCCCGCTTGGACAAAGTCCGGGAGCATCCCCACAACTCATGAACTTAACAGGTGCGTAAACTATTTACAGACCACACCGTCATCCACAGCTGTGAAGGCTCCTTAATTAAGAAGCAACCCCTCCACCGTCTGGCAGTGTGTTTCCATCTCCTGGCCTGAGCCACTGTGTTGTCACAGTTGGCACTTTGCAAAGGAGATCTGAGAAACATTAGCACTCTCTGAAGCCCACGCTCCAGACCCACTGGAGAGCCCACCTCTCCATCTGTCATGGGCCCAAAACAGGCAGGCGCCAGGCAGCCACAGGCAGTAGCAACTGAGGAACATATTCAGAGCGTGCTGCGGATTATCAAGGTGGACGCTCTAGACTGTGCTGGGCAAGCTCCCAGTGATCTGCTCAGGCCTGCAGGCCACTTCCAAAAGCCAGTACAGACTTTTAATGACCACGCTCATCTGGTGGCCACATTGACCTTCTCTCCCTCTGCGGCTGGACTCACCGCAGGAACACAAGATGCTGAAAAGCCACTGCCATCTGTGCATACCTGCTGTTTCAAGGAAGGGTGATTTATGTAGAGGAATAGCCTGGGGCCTTGGACAGGGTAGACAGCTGTGTTCTTCCACTTCCGTGTCCACCCCGTGAGCCCCCACTCAGACCGGAGAACTGGGGTCACAATTTGCTCCACAGTTGCTTCTCAAGTACGAATTGCTGGACCAGGCAATAAAGGCATCTGTTTCTCAGCTTCTGGGCTACACATAAAATGTGAGACTTGAATACTGTTAGATTCGGGCAGAACTGCTTTGCCCCTACCTTTCTTGTACTTTATAAAAAGACACCATACTAAATGGAAGAACGGAGGATTAGAGAGAAAGGAGTGAATCTGAGAGAATGGAGCCACGTGAGCTCCTTAATCCCCTAGCAGAGAAAAAGGCAGTGAAGAGGAGCAGGGGTCCCTCTGAAATGTGAGGAACCAGAGGAACTGGAGAAAAGGGGAGATGGGGGTGCTCCTTGCTAGCCCAAGTTTTGAAGTAGGAATGGTACAGAAGTTTTGTGCACCCAGACTGATGGCAGGGGATCAGAGAGGAGCTGATGGAAACCACTTAGATCCAAACCACTGCCAGATTCTTGGGGAAATGGGATGAGTCCAAACATCTACTGTGCTGAATTCAAGGGGCATAAAGATGCTTCTATAAGAGGAAAAGATGTTAAAAAGAGGGGAGGTACCATCAATGCTGTGGAACTGAGCAAGGGTCCCAAACCGGCCTGGCATCCACAGGTACAGACAGCCCATAAAGCAAACATGACAGAGGAGGGCACATCTCACTGGCCCCACACTGACAATGCACAAGTGTCCTTGGGTCTGGAGGAGGAAAAAGGCCTGCAGTGAGCAGGAGCCAAGCTATGGATCCCAACTACACAACCCCCACCACGTAAATGGGTAGGCTAGGAAAACCTGGACTTGAAGAAATAGATGGCCTGCAGTTTATTGGTTGGGTGTTTGACATCAGAAAGTAAATTCATTTCTTGAAATCAAGAATGTCAGACTTTTCCTACAAGTCTATGGAGGCTAAAATTCTCTGGCCATGGTAAATGCCAATAATAAGTACATAGCTTCTTATTGTGAGAGACCGTTCTTGATGGAGAATTAAGATCAGTACCCGGCTAGCAAAAGTCAGGAGTCTTAGTTAGAAGACTAGAGTTCAGATTAGACTGTCATACCAAGAATCTCTAGGCTGAAAAAGTGGTACTGCCCACAGGGGACTTTGGTTGACATCGTATATTATCATAGGTTTTATTTTTTACCTTCTGTTGTGTCTTAGTCTGGCTCTCCCCAAAGCAGATTCAAAGATAAAAGTTTAAGAACAGATACTATTTGGAAGATAACATTAGAAGCAGTGCAGAGAACGGAGAAGGGGGACAAGCCAGCGTAGTGCTTTAAAGAGCAGTGATACATAGCATCGCCCCACAACACCACCACCATGGGCAGGAAAGTGCCGTGTACCCTTGTTTCTCGTCATTGACAAGGGCTGCTCCTAGTGGCATTATCTTTCAGGAACTGCCTGGTCTATACCTTGGAAGAGGAGGGACCCGAGCAAAGCATCTCAGGTACCTGGCAATGGAATGCTGGCCTGAGCTGGGATGGTGAGCATCAAGGGTGCCCTGTAAGACATGGCCACGTCTGCCACACTGGCTGTGCCTGTGCCTTGTCACATCACATGTGACAAACCTTATTTAGGTTCCTAAATGAACCAAATAACCAGAATACCATGCCTAAATTATCTATGTAAAAGTAATAGTCAAAAGCTTGGCATGGTCATGCACATTTGTGATCTCAGCACTGAGGAGGCTGAGGCAGGAGGATTGCCATGAGTTCAAGGCCAGCCTGGACTACAAAGTGAGTTCAAGTTCAGCCTGAACCACATAGTGAAACACTGCCTCAAAAAAATGACCAAAAGAAGTAGTAGCCAAACTTGAAAAAGACCATTAATGCCATTATTCTAACACGCTACCCAATATAGGACTCAGCATCCCGAGTAAAAATCGCCCTCCACTTGAACACCAGGAGAGCTAAAGCAGATGTGGATGTCCTTCCCAAAACCATCTCTCCTGCGGAAAGTCCAGTCTGTAAAACAGGTCACCTTGTCTTTGTTCTGAATGTCTGCCTCTGTACACTGTGCCCGTTAGCCAGGTTCTGTCTTGTGGTTAAGGATCCGGAGATGGAGAGGTTATACTGGATTTTCTAGAAGTGCACAATACAAGCACAAGGCTCCCTGTGGGAGTAAATGGAAGTCAGGGGACACTGGAAGTAGAGGTTGCAGGGTTGAGTTTACTGCTTCACAAATGAAAAAGGGCCGTGCACCAAGGAATCCCTCAGCATCTGGGAAAGACAGGAGCTGATTCTCCTCTAAAACAGCCACAAGCAGCACAGCTCTGCCAGCTCCTCAGTTCTAGCCCCATCTGTAGACAACCTCATGTGGTTATGAGCCACTAAGTTGCTGATCATTGGTTGCAGCAACCACAGGAACCTGATAAACCATCGCCTTGATGTACATGAAGTCGATGACTACCCTCCCTCCTTTCCAAATAGAACACAGTTTCTCAAGCACATGTCAGGAAGTATGGTGCCCACGTGCTTAAAGCCCCTGTCACCTTGCTCTGAAAACCCCCTAGTGCTCCATGGTGATAGAATCTTTCATGCGGTACCACCAAGCAAAGGTGAGACCATCCCATGCCCATAAACAGCAGGGATCGTGACTGTTGGCCTCACATTCAGACCTTCATAGCTGTCTCATGCTAATCAACAAACCCTAAATCTTCTTCATGGAAAACATTTCAAGTTGCCCACTCGTTCTACAGTTGGATTTAAGGACCCAAGTCTAAGACCTTACATTGCTGTTCCGATGCTTCTTATTTTTCTTTACTTTCAACCCCTCTAAGCCATCTTGAAGTCTGACTCAGATAGGAAAGTGCTAACTGTGCCTCTCATCAGTTCCAGCCTCTAGTAATAAGAAATGAAAACACACTGTCCCACAGAGGCCCCAATTCTCCTGTGTCCTTTCAGGCTCTCTCTCAACCCTAGAGGTGTCCCTTTCCTTGAACCCCTAAACAAGCACAGGCCCTTTACATTTTAAGGACTTTGCTAATTATTACTGAAAAGGTATGGGGAAGAAATAGCAAAACAATGAATATGGGGATGTTACAGTGCTCTTAGTTCCTACAAAGTCCAAAGAATATAGATCTTTGCCCAAAGTTAAAGTCTCCACCCTGAGATGACCACTAAATCCCCACAGAGCATCCTCTCGGCTTTAGTTCCTTGGGACAGGTCTGAATCTTCCTCCATCCCTGGTCCTTCCATCTGTAATGCTGAGCGCCCTCCCAGCTGGAGCTGCCATCCTGAGGAGCACTGGATGCCTCTCCGCCTCTGCTGGTCATAAGTCTCGAGGTTGTGAGAGCCTTCCATCACTGAGGCACTGCTCAGCACAAAACAATTCTCGCTAAAAATTTCTTCAGAGTCCCCAAAAACCTTCCTAGCTGATAAGTATAAACTTAGCATTGCCTAAATTTGAGTTGTGATCACACTCAAGTTACTGATAAAAATGCTAATTAGGACAGGCAAAGACAGAGAGCTGCAGGGCACATCTGCAGAATTTTTTCTGGGTTGATCCCAGCTCAGTCTTGACAATTTAGCTGCACATCAGCCTGGAATAAGCTCAGACTTGAAAACAGCTGGACAGGGACCTAGACAAACAAATGAGTCAAAGCCAAGTCGAGTTGCCCAAATGTATAAAGAATTCTTGCAACTCAATAATTAAAAACTAACTCAATTTTTTAAACAGGCAAAAGACATGAAGAGGCATTTCTCCAAAGACACTATACAGATGGCCTTACGTACATGGAAAGATGCTTAACATCACTAGTCATTAGGGAAATGAAAATTAAACCACAGCAAGATACCACTCCATACCCACTAGATCACTGTGAGAAATTTTTAAAATGGAAAATATTAAGAGTTAAGAAGGGATATGGAGAAATTTGAACATTCATACATTATTGGTGGGAGCCCCAGTAGGAAACAATCCGATAGTTCCTCAAAAAGTTCAATATAGACTCACTATGCGAGCCAGTAACTGCACTGGTAAATATACACTGGGAAGAATGAAAACTGGTGCTAAAACAAATATGAGCACAAGGCTCATAGCAGCGCTATGCATAATATCCAAAAGGTGGAAACAGTCCAGTGTCCATCAGTGGAGAAATAAACTGTGGTACGTCAAAACGATGGAACATAATTACACCATAATAAAGGAATGAAGTGTGATTCACCCTTAAACCAGGAATGGATGACAAAATGTTGATGAACCTCAAAACATAATCCAAAATTAAAGGAGCCAGATGCAAAGTTCACAGTGGAATTGCATGACTGCACTTGTATGAAACGTTCCACATAAGCAAGTGAGTAGAGACAGAACACAGATCAGTGATTCCCAGGGCTGAGGGAGGAGGGGCGGGAGCAACCTGTCAGGCTCAAGGTTTCCTTCTGGGGTGATGACAATATTTAAGAACTAGATGAAGGTGGTGGTTGCACCACATTGTGAATACATTACCTCAGTTTTCTTTAAAATGGTTTATTTTAGGGTTTGTGAATTTTCTTCAATTTAAAAATTACCTAGTTTCCACTTTCAAGTACACTTCACATCCAAGGATTTCTCTTCATCTTCCTAGGATTGCATTAAAATAATCAACCCAATAGACCAGTAAGAGCCCAGGAGCAGAGCAATGCCAACAGTACACACAAGGGGTGACATGTGGAAGGGGTGAGGAAGAAATGGTCGACTGGGGGAAGAAAACTACTCACGAGTCACATGGGGAAGAGCTGGGCCATCTGAGAAGTGGGTGGAAGGTTTCCCCACCGAGCCCAGGGAAATCTCTAAACTCAGGCCAACGGAGACCTGGCAGAGGGAAGGAAGCAGTGGGTGGCCTGCCAGCTGACAGGCTGGGAGAGGTGCTCACAAGCTGGGGGCAAAGCCACAGGTCATGGCTGTAGGGGACAAGTCTCCTGGCATAGCCCGACCTGGGGTAAGTGGGAGGCAGCCACTGGCGTAGACCACCGATGAGACAGGAAGAGGTTAACCAGAGTGCACATCAATACGCATGATTTGGAAAGTCAAACCCCCCAAATCCTTGCCCAGTATCAGGAGCCCTGTTTCACTGAATTTCATTTGCTCCTATTGAACCTGGAGTATGAAATACTTCTATAGCATGGCCCAGCATATGTATCCATGCATGTTGCATTAAAAATATGTATTTACCCTGACTACTTGTCATGCATTCTGATATTTTCTATTCTGATCTAGTCTGTTTCATTAAAATAAAAATGCTGGCCACAGCCCACTAACATGATTTAATATAGCCTAGGTTTCCATGGTAACTCCATCACTAGCCATACACAGATACCCCTAAGATCTGAAGCTGGAAGGGGGGAATAAAGACAGTGAGCGTCAGAAGGGGGGAAACATAGATTTAAGTCACTCTCTAAAGCCCCAGAACCATTGGCATTCCAGCATGGACAATGCTTGCCAACCCCACGGGGCTTTCCACCCACCTACAGTAAGGACCCCCTACTTGATCTGCTCCCTGCAAATGTGTAAAAGCTTTGTGCAAATCAGAAAGAAAAATGCACATGCCACAACAGGAAATCAGGCAGGATAATTCACCCACAAAAAGTGAAATATTTGTGTCAAGGACCTGACTTATTAATTTGCAGTGATCCTCCCACCCCTGCTCTCTAGTCACTTCTGTCTGCAGTGCTGAGACACACTGGGAGGGAACCCCCGAGAAGAGTCACTGAAGTTATGAGTTAGAGCCCCTGTAGCACTCTGTGGACCGGCTCCTTGAGACTTACTTTGGGCTATGGGACCATGCTTCTCTGATGAAGCCATACCAAGCTTGGTCATACGGTTGGGGGCTGCTTTTACATGGGCTACACAGATGGATGAGAAGTTCCAGAGAAAAACAATGTGACATAACATATTTGACATATCTTGAACCTAGAAGATTAAAGAAGATGGTAACACCAGTACTGGCATAACTGTGAATTGTACCAGCTTTCCAAAATGTGAGCTGTTGCTAGCATCAAAATTTAAATTGCTCATACTCTGTGACTCAGCAATTCCATTCCCATGAATTTATTAAATGGAATCACTGAGAGGTGCATACGTATGTTTAACAGAGGTGAGCCACTGAAGACAACCTAAATACCCATCATAATCACTTACCTACGATTCCCTGGTGCTAGATAACACAGAGAGCACTTAAAGTTAATCTTCATGTCCACTCTGTGGGATGTTATATTGTTACCTTCATTTTAGAGCTGAGGAAATTAAGACCAGGACACTTGACGTGTCCAACTCACAAAAGGACAGGCTCGTTCTTTGGTACAGAGTATAATTATACAATGATCTTCTACTGAGATACTTTCAAACATTCCCTTATGTAACAGGACTTCACTGAGTGCCTACTATGCACCAAGAACTGTTCTAAATCCTGGGGACACAAAGGCAATTAAAACAGTCCCCGCCGTCAAGCGGCTTTTCACTGACCTGAGAAGACAGCTGCAATTTCAGGAGATGTGGGGAAGGCAGGTTAAATACCTACACGGCACCCACAACGTGCCCCATTTATTGTTCCGTTAATAGTTACTGAGCCTGACTTGCTGACCCCTCACTGACCTAGGAGACCCCAAGTCCTGAAAGGTTGGTTCTTTCTGTCTCCTTATATGGAGGTCCAGACAAGGAGCAGACCAGGAGCTGGTGCATTAGAAATGGTTTGTTGATCAAATAAGTGAGCAAAAGAGAATGGGTTTTCTAAAAGACAGCAGGTTTTAGAACGCAATTTCTGTAAATTTTAACACAATCATTACAAAAGAACTATTCTCAAAAGAAAACACTGCAAGTCCTTAGGAGTGTAGCCAGTGAAATTCCTCCCTCTCTAGCCATCCTTTAGAAGTAATTCTTAACCTTTTAATGCACAATTTTCACATGCACAGCTATGGCCCCTCAAAAAAGTCCCCCTTATTTTTCTCTGTCACAGTATCCTGCCCGTTTACTGTATATGCACATCAAGCTGGTTAAATGGCTAGATCTGGGGACTCAGATGCAGAGTTTTCTTCCCACTAAAGAGTCACAAGTGATATTTCTATACCTCCCTCTCATGCCCACCTCTCTCTCTTCTACTTCCCAAGTTTGCTCCTTACAGGGCTCTGGATCTTGTGTGTCCCTGGTTTTTTAATCTCTGGCTCAGAAAGCTCCACTCATGTAACTAGGTCATGAGTCCATGCATTTGATTTTGCATCCCTAGGAATCTGAGGTGGACTGAGGCTCAGCAAGCAAACTAATCCAGCCCGGGGCTCTGCCTCGCACACATCCTCATTCAAGACAGGAGATCCGGCTCCCCAGAGCACCAGCGTAGTAGTTGCAGATAAATGTGATTTGATGAGACATGAAGATATGTGTTTGCTAAAGACGCAAGAGCAAAAGCAATTAAAAAGGCATTAGTTGTGCTTTTGTGTCGACTTATGTTCTTAAAACTAATTATTTGTTCATTAAGCCTTCCAGCTTTCGTCGCAGACTTTGTCATATGGAAAGAGCTGCCGAGCTTGACCTGTGAGTCTGAAATGAAAGCTTTGCCGAAGTGAAATATGCTCCCTGATTATGAACAGCCTCCATCTCTGAGGGCAGAGACGCCAACCTTTTCCCTGGCATTTCTAGACTTTGGGGTTCGGGGTGGACACAGGCATCATCTGTAGTGTGCCAACTGGCTCCCGGTGACGCACGTCAGCCAGGGCTGCATCCCTCTGGCTTCCGCGTGCACAGTGTCTTCTTGGTAGGTTTCCAGTTAGAGAACTTTGGTGACTCTAGGGCAGTGCATAATTGAAAATTATAGATTAATCATAGTTGTTTACTTCCTTTCTCACTTAAACCCATTAAAATGAAAGTCTAAGACTCATAAATATGATAAATCCACACTGACAGGAACAACAGAAGGAGAGCGTAAGCTGACACGAATTTATGGACACTGGCACGTGGGTGAAAGTGTGCAAGTTGAGCAGCTCGGAGGAAGCCACGGGCAGGAGCAGCCAGCTCCTTATCAGCAGGCTCAAGGCAGTTCCACAGCGTGAGAAGCGCTCCCGGGCTGCTGGGCGCCTCGGCAGCTCCAGGACACTCACTCAAAATGTCAGCAGAGTACCGGATACCTAAGAGGGAGAGACCTGAAGTGAAAAAGAGCAGGCTCAGTGATAAGAAAGAAAAAGACCCTGAAGGATTAGAGAAGATTCAGGAAACAGAAGACACTTTAAATGAACTAAAACCTCTAGTATCCCTAAGGAGAATCCAGAAGTATTGTTTTATTAAAAATAAAATGATTCCATAAACTAGAATCAGGCAACAACAAAGGAACTCTTAAAAATTTTAAATGGTCAAAATTGTTTTAAAATAGGTGAAAGAATGTTTTATTTAAGTCTAAGCAAATATTCAAAAAATAGAACAAAATGAGAAAAAGATACAAGAAGGGAAAGAGAGAGTTGCCAGGCATCGAGGCGCAGGCCTGTAATCCCAGCACTTGGGAGGCTGAGGCAGGAGAATCATTTGCAAGTTTGAGACGAGCCTAGGCTACAAAGTGAGCCCAAGGCCAGCCTGAACTGCATAGTGAGACCCTGTCTCAAAAACACAAAAGGAGAAGGAGGAGGAGGAGGAGGTGGAGGAGGAGGAGGAGGAAGAGGGGGAGAGGGAGAGAGAGAGGGAGAAGAAGAAGAAGAAGAAGAAGAAGAAGAAGAAGAAGAAGAAGAAGAAGAAGAAGAAGAAGAAGAAGAAGAAGGAAGAAGAGGAGGAGGAGGAAGAGGGGAGAGGGAGAGAGAGAAGAAGGAGGAGGAGGAAGAGGAGAAGAAGAAGAGGAGGAGGAGGAGAGGAGGAAGAAGAAGAAAGGAGGAGGAGGAGGAAGAGAATGATAAGAACATTACATCAATCTGGGAAGTTTGACAGAAATTAAATGCTTCACAGCCAGGCATTGTGGCACCCACTTGTAATCACAGCCCTCTTGGAAGCTAAGGCAGGAAGATTTTAAGTTCAGGCCCAAACTGAGCATCTTGGCAACACAATTAGATCCTGGTGCAAAGTGCAAAATTTATTTTTAAAAACGTAAAGGGCTGGAGATGTAGCTCAGTGCAAAGCCTCTGGGCTGTGTCCCCGTCCTGCACAAAAGCAGGGAAAACAAAAGAACTGTAACAGAACTTCCAGAAAATGGAGGGGAAATTTTTTTTAATTTTTTATTTTAAAGTGAATAAAATAATACAAAACAGAACAGAACAAAGCAGGTAAGAACAAAACGATGCAATCAACACAGGATTTCAAAACAATACAACAGGAAATCAACAGAGCTTACCATACTGTCTCTTGTTTTCTTCGAAATAGTTGTCCATATCTTCACCCACAATGATTCAAAGAAGACAAAACAGTATAAAACTGACCAAAACAGAAGCATGAAAGCATGACAGACTTTCAAAATTGGACAATAGGAAAATCAGCAATGGCTACCATCGTGTCTCTTGTTCTCTTCAAAATAGCTGCCCATACCTTCACGCATACTAAAATAATACAAAACAGACTAAAGCCAATCAAAACAAAGAATAAAAGCATTCACAACAAGATGCTAGGAAACCCACATTGCCCACCATAATGTCTCATTTTCTTCAAAGTAGCTGTTCATGCCCTCACATGTAATAAAATCAATTCTCGTAAACTCTGTAGGAGGAGATCTGGGCATGTGCAAGCCTGTACACGTACATCCATCCTTTCTGCATTAGAGGGGAAAACAAAACAAAATAAAACAAATTACAAGAAAAACAAGAAACAAATAACAATAACAAAGAGTCCAAAACAATGACAATATAGGCCTCAAAACAATGTGGTAGGAGCATAACTAAGGTTATTATTTTGCAAAGTTATCTTTCAAAGAATTCCTTAGATTATCACATATAAACATGCAAAATTGATCTAATCCTAAGAATGTTCACTGTTTTGTTCCAAGAGCTAATAGAGTTAGTAGCAAATCATCTTAGCTATCTTACATGTGAATGTACACATTTGTATCTTTTTTTCTTTTCCCTTCCTTCTTTTCTCCTTTTCCCTGAGCTATTTTCCCCTTTAAGCAGTTTCTTACCCTTTCACAATATTTATTGAAGATTTTGTATCTTATTTACTCTTTCAGTTTCTTACACTAGGGGACAATACAGTATTTACACATGAGTTTGATTTATTTCACTTATGAGTATAGTATTGAGTCGCATCCATTTACCTATAAAAGCCTCAATGTGATCATTCTTTATAGCTGAGTAGTACTCCATTGTATAAAAATACCACATCTTTTTATCCATTCCTCAGCTGATAGGCACTTAGGCTGTTTCCAAGATCTGGCTATTACAAATTGTACTGCTATAAACATGGGTGCACATATGTCACTGTGGTAAGATGTTTTCTGTTCTTCTGGGAATATGCCCAGAAGTGGAATAGCTGGGTCAAATGGGACCTCCAATCCTACTTTTCTGAGGCATCTCCATACTGATTTCCACAATGTGTACCAATAAACTTAATTTAAAAAATTTCACAAGCAGTAAGAGTGCCTTTATGATACTTTTGTGACAACTGTTTACTTGTATCTAATTCCTATTTTCCAGATGAGGAAACTGAAGTAAAATAGGTCAGTTCACTTGCTCAAGGTCTCAAGGTTGGGATTAGAATCAAGAGTCAGGTTAGAATTCAATCCCGGGAATGTCTGGCTCCAATATCCGGCTCCAAGTTTTTACTTCTCCTTTCTTTCTGTGGAGGGGAGGCCCATCACAGCAACTATCCTTCCGAAGGTCAGGTCAAAGCCTCCCGGGCTCTGCGCGCCTTCACCTATGATTCCTACCTGCTTTCTGGTAGGAAACAAGGTCCAACTTAGATCAGTGGTCCTCAGTTCGGACCACTCAGCTCAGCAGGGGGAGCTGAGGATTGTGAGGCATTCCTCCGAGTCGGTTCTGAGGGTTATTACTATAGCAGGCAGGGATGTGGGAGCTAGACAGCCACCCATGTGCGTAGGCAGACCCGGTGGCCTTGCATCATTGTAGACACTAGCCCCCTGTTGTACTCTGAGGTTCCCTACCCTGAGCAAATGCCCCCATGCCCAAAAGCAGGATGTGCAAATGCATTTCCTCTCGTTCCGGCCTCAGGCGTGTGCTGATTACTTAGCAAATGGTCCCGTCGCACTTAGTCATGTTGGGTATTTCTCCTGCCCAGCAGCTCATCTTGCCAAACTGACCCAGACGCATTTCTCAAAATGTTCTGCTCAAACAAGCATGTGACAAAACAACTTGTCAGTTCGTCCCTTTCTTGCCTAAATGAGACTACAATATCAAAGCCCAGGCCCCTTCCCCCGTAGAAACAATCTGCTGATGGAGCCCTAGTTTAATTTCCTGGGGAAAATAAGATGCTTTCTGACTAGTGACTCCCCTGTAACCCTTGGAAGAGGTGTAATTATCTTCTCAGAGCTGGCCCCTGTGGCTCCTCTAATTAATTGTGAGATACAGATAAGAGCTGTTCAAAAAGTCAGTTTGCAAAGTTAATTAGGGTACTAGGTCTTGCCTCTTGCGTGGAGCCTGGTGTCTTTGGTGGGACCACACTGTCAGGCGCATCTCATGACTGACATTTTCATGTCTCTCGGCTCTGTCAAGTGCATAAGGGGAGAGGAGTGACCAGTACGCTGCTTCCCTTTATGAAAAGCTAGTTTTCAAGGGACAGCATTATTGCGATTGTGTGTGGCTGTCCGTGATCGTGCGGGCTTTAGGCCTGACATGACCGTGTTGGTCACTTTCCTGTCACTGGTACAAAATCTCTGCCACTCTAGTTTAAAGGAGGATGTGTTTGTTTTGGCTCAAGACACATCAGAGGGAAGCTGCTAACACATGGCATCCAGGAAGCAGATTCAGGGAAGAACCAGGGAGGAATTGGTCAAGGACTGGACATATGACCAAAGTCACACCCCTGTGAACTACTTCTTCCAACCAGGCCCCACCATTCAGATATGAGCTCGTCAATGAGGAGGTTAGTACCTGCACAATCCAATCCTCTCAAGTTGCTTCTTAATCCAATCAAACCATAGTCAGGATTAGTCAACACAGTGACCACCTATGCACAGTTCCATTTGCAAGTACACAAACGTGAAATCATACGTGGGCACATGCATAGGTGTGCTTCTGCACATGCTCAAGCATACACAAAGGTAAGCACACGCCTCACCTATGCACACCCATGCACACACGTAGAGAATGTAAGTTTCTAAGTCCAGACAGCTGGCTTTGAGTCCCAGGCCTCTTGTGTCTGCACCTTCTCGCTTGCAGACAGAGCTGCCTGAGGATGCTCTTCACTGCATTCCAGGTATAGTTACAGCCTCCTCTGGGAACCAAGAACAATAATATGATGAGAATTTAGATCCTTTGGTGTTTTCTTTTGTGACCAATGTTTAGAAATTGTCTTACCCTCGCTTCTGACTGACCCATGGCACAGGAAACATAAGGGCAGATTTGTGACTAATTGTCAGATGTTGTATCTCTGAGAACACCAGAAGCCCACCTGAACAGAAGGGCGCCAAACGGGTACCCAAAGAAGACAGCATAACCTCTCATTGCCCTCCTTCCCTGATTGACGAAGGTCCTCGCGGTCTGTTGAGGCATGTGGGTTACTATGGGGATGCACTCTGCATAAACCAGGTTGGCATAAGCAGCACAAGGTGGAAAAAGAGACAGTGGGAAGTTTACTCCATGGCATCGGCTTGAGCTCTGACGCTGCTGTTAAAGGGGAGGGATCTTGCACACACTCACCTGCCCAAATAGCCTGCCCAGCATGCCTGCTCCCGGCCTTACCAAGCGCGATGGCGCTGGTCTTACGGCTCAGTGTCTCCCAAGGCCCATGGGGTTGCAGCACTTGAAGGATGGGTCCACCATTCTTTGCTCCATTTCCCTTCCAGTCTTGCACTGGGATAAGCAGCAGAGAGTTACAGCGCAGATGGTGTGGAAAAGAGGCAAAGACAGGGGTCTGGGAAAAGCGCAGGAGAAATAGTCTTTGCCTCCCCCGTGATGTTCCACAAACCTCATGCAGAAGGCACAATCCAGCTGGACCTCAGAGGACAAACTATCACCTTCAAAAGAAGGAAGCAAGTGTGGCCCACAGATGTGGGGGCATGAAAGAAATGACCCATCTGAGGATTGTAGAGTCATTTGTCTGCACGGGATGGCACTGGAGCTGGAAAGGAACAAAGGCCCTTGAGTGTCCAGTGAGGTCCTGTAGTGATGGCAGGTTCTGGGAAGGAAAGTGACCGGTTGTGTCCTCCAGGAAGCTCAGCCAATGGGTTTCAGCTCAGCCGTGAGGGTGAGAAAGCGTGGAGAGGGAAAAATGGGCCCAGAACCCTGTGTGAAGACTGAGGCAGCCATCGGCGCAGTGGTGTCCTCATCTGAGGAGATGATCAGAAGGTGGACAAGAGACAGTGCTGGGGACAGCAAGATGACGGGAAGCCAAGCCGCTGTTTCAGAGTTTCAGGGCTCAGCAGCTTCCTCTTCATGTGAGAGCAGAGATTAGGGGCTGGAGGGCTCGAGATTTGATCATGGAGGTGTGGGAGGGTGAGAGTGCTGGTGCAGGATCAGACATGAGTGTGATAGCTGCGCGCGCAAACAGCATGCTCCAGCCAGCGGGCTGTCAGGCCCAGTTCTCCTGGATTCTCTGCCTCACTCACCCCTGATGTAAGCAGTCACAGTAAGGGCGGTATTAAATGGGGTCACATTCCTCATGCACAGCTCTCTACACTTCATAGGAACTTTCCGTGCCTAACCAGTCTTTGAGGCAAGCCCACGGAGCTTCAGAGAGAGTGGGCGGCTGGCCTCCACCACAGGCCACTCACCCAACCCTCTCCCTACCCGTCTTCATGACGGGGTGCACTGTAGCAGGAAAATCCTGCTTAACTGTTCTTTTTGCTGCCACCATCACATTTCTTTCCTCCAGAAAGGAGAACAGCCAAGATTATTTTGACGTATTTCCCAAAGATGCTGTTTCTAGAACGCTTGCCTGATAAAAATGATATATTTATTTGGGACCGCCAAGCGCTTGCTGAAATGAGGAATTTATCTGCATAGCTTTTGTTATTAAAGTGATTCTTCTTGTTTATTTCCTTCTAAGCTACTGATTCCATCTATAATACATGAGTTTCAGATAATAGAAATTTTTCATGCAAGTAAATAGTTTAATAACAACATTATGGTTGTGATTCAGAGTGTTAGCCAGATGGGGTGAACAAGCACAGTGCTGGAGTCAGGGGCCGGGGTCCCTGTCCCCATCTACATCTGCGACCTTGGGAAAACTCTGCCCTCTGTTTCCCTAGCTATGAAACACAGTGCCTGCCCCATGCCCTCCCTGAGTCACGGGGCCACTGGTGAGATCTGTTGACATGAGAGCTCCACAGGTCACTAGGAGAAATCTGTAGGCTGGAGAATGCATATGGGCTGGGCGGCATAGGGCAGCAGCTAGACTGCAGATCACTGAGGTGCAAATACATCCCAAGGTACAGGGGCTTCAGTGAGAGAGTGTGTGCCTCTCACAGAGACCGGTGGAACCTAGGAAGACTCCACGGTCAGTCAGGGGACAGCACAGGCCAGCCAGCGCTGTCACTTTCAACATGTAACTTCCATCTCTGGGTCCGAGTGTCCACTACCATTTTTGCTACTTCCCAATGAAGAAGAAGGAAGGAAAAAGTCAAGCAATTTTATCCTGAAGGTGATGGTCTGCAAGCTGCACGGCCCTTCCACTCATGCCTGACTGGCTCTAATTCAGCCACACAGTCATTCGGCTCTCTTGGCCAAAAGGAAGCCTGAGATGTGAGGTTTCTAGCTTGGGGGTCATATGCCCAGCTTGTGCTGAGAAGGGGAGCAGGGATATTAAGGGACATACTACAAGCCTGCCTCATATACTGTCACACACATTTGCATCTGTATGCGCACCTACAGAGACCAGTTCCCCCCCAAGCTCCCCAAAAATAAACTGGTTTCCACAATGTGCACTGATTCAAGGGACAGATGATGGTAGGGTGGTACGAGACAAAGCAGTCAAGGGGGAAAGAAGGAAGTGGGTTAAAGATGGTTTTGCCTTCCCAACCAAGTAAGAGGGGCTGCTGAAAGGCTAATTGGAGACTCACAAGGTGGGGGAGCCCTGAGCAGGCTGGATCCGGGAGATTTCAAGACTCGCTTTACCTCAGACATGGACAGGTGTTTGCTGCTTCACCTGGTCAGTGACTGTTAATTACCTGCCCCAAACAAGCTGCCGTTGCTGCCTTCACCCCATGACAGTCCCTCCTACCAGAGACGATGTGCCCCAAGACCTGCAGGCGATGTCTGCCGCAGGAGCACTCCAAAGCCTGCATAAGCACGTCATGCCCTGTCCCTCTTCCAAATTTACCTCACTCTGCAGCCACAATTTTGGTAATTTGAGGGGTGGTGGCAAAATTAGCATTAATTTCAATTTCCTTCTTTACAATATCACAATTCTTCAGAATTATTCTTCACGCAGAAGAATAATTTTCACCATAGATCTTAGCAACCTCAGCTTATGGCTTTTTCCAAACTTTCACTTTTTCACTTTTAGCTTCTCTTTGGCTTCTCCAAATTGCCAGCATCACTACTCTTGTGCCTTGGGGTCATCATTAAGTAAAATTAATGTGACTTGAACACGTGTGTGATGACACTGTGACAGCTGATCTGATAAGCCAGCAAGCTACACAGTGACTAATAGGCAAGTAGCTCATACAGTGTGAATACAGTGAACAGAAGAGTGATTCATATCCTGGTGGGATAGACCAGAGCAGCAGAAGATTGCGTCACTCTGGTAGGAAGGCTATACAATTGAAAACTAATGAAATGCTTACTTTTAGAAATTTCCACTTGATATTTTTAGCCCATGGTTGATGGCAGATAACTGAAACCTCAGAAAGCAAAACCACAGATGTGCTAATTCCAACTTTGTCTGAAGGCTACACCCTCCAGTCACACGAATTCTGTCTGGATAACACCTCTGCAGCAGAGGGAGAATCCTCCCACCTGGCTCCACCTCCACAGACAGGAGAGTACCAGGAGGTCCACCAGAGCTCAGCATTCTCCACACACTTCCTCCATTCAGTAACCGCTCTGGTGTATTCACATCAGCTCATCGTAATATTTGCCAGAATCACTTTTTCCCTCATTATTTCCTGATGAGAGCATGAGATTATACAAATTTATGTTGTAGTTATCACAGAATCCAAAAGCATCACAAAGGAAGAGAAATTAAACCCCTACTTATTAAGAAATGTTTAGTCAAAGTCTCTAGGAAAAGGTAATTTACCAGATTAACACTGGAAAGGAATTACATAAAGATGCTAGGCCTGTGACATGCCATACCACAGTGACACTGTCTGCTCCCTTACTACAGAGAACATGGCATCAACGGCCTTAGTAATTTAGGGTTACAAATGTTTACTGAGAAGGTGTCATGCTAACCGGTTCTGGCCAGGACTGGACAGTGGACCTACATTTCCATTTCCTGAGTTCTTACTGAAGAAGGAGACAGATTCTAGGTGACAGATACTGTTTTCTCCAATTTACATGCAAGCATCATTTCACACCTGAACCGTGGCCTTTATTTTATTTTTTTTTGCTCACTGCTGTCGTACACCGGCCCTACCCCCTGTTCCACCACGCCCATCTTTCATGGTACCCCCAGAGCACTTCAGAGTCTGGGTCTGATGTCCCCCTTCTCTACAGGACTTTGCACACGCTCTTTGTCTAGAATCCTCTTTCCACTCCCCTCCACCTTTCTACTCACCATTCAGTGTAAGTTCTTTTTCACTCAAAACAAGCACAGTCTTACAATGATCTATGTAGAGAGTGTAGAATCTCAACAAGGGTACTTTTGAGAAGGACATAGGTGCCAATAACAATTACGACAAAAGAATACATAACTAATGCAACTATCCTCCTGTGGAACACTGATTTGCCACTGAGTGACATGCTCAGTCTTAGAGCTAAAGTGGCTGGACTCACCCTAAATACACGGTTGCCCAAAGCTGTACTGAGCAGTCAGAAACATTATGTGTGTCCAGGCCACTAATTTTATAGATGGTGTCATTTGGGAATAAGAGGAAGATCACTCTGTGGAACTCTAATGCAGGGATATTTAAGACTTGCCTTGTCACTGTATACGACCATGAATGAGATGTTCTCTTTCCTCCGATTTCTCATATGTAATGGGAGCATAAAATGCCCCATCTGCCAGACTTCGGGAATACTATGGGACAAAACGAGAGGATGAAAGGCTGGCTCCCCGGGAGAGGGGCCAGAGTGCCGCCACTGGGAGAGGAAGGAACAAGCGCGCACATGGCCGGGGTCCACAGGATCCGCGCTGGCGTTGCCCAGACCAGCATCGCTTCCTACTCAGCTGGTGCTTGGAAGCTGCCTCCCTCCACTCCCATGCCAGGGCCCAGGGCACCTTCCTTGGCCCCAGAGGAGGTGAGATCTGTCACTCCCTTGTAGAGTCCCCACCACAGGCCATGACCTGAGCAGCGCATCCACAATTAGCTAATGTGGATTACTTTCCATGGAAAATGAAGCATGAAATATGCAAAAACAATGAGCTCGTCCTGAAATTCCAGTAACTGCTGTAGGGTAACCAATCTGAATAGCAGATGCGATTCCCAGGGAAAACCTGTTAATAAGACAATGTTGAAATCATTATGTATGGACCCCGTAATGCACTCCATAATTAATTTGGTCTATAAACATGGTAATAATGGTAATAATCCTCCCACAACTTAAATGAGGCTTTTATTGAAATATTGGGTCCAGTTTCAGACTTGGTACTTAGCCTGAAAGCAAGTGGGGACATTAGCAATGGCACAGAAACCAGTCATGGGCCAGGGGAAAAACAAGCCAGAGGACAGAGCCTGCCCTGTGGGCCCAAAGAAAACAGCCATGCCACCAGGCCTCCCGGCATGACAGGAGCCCATACGGAGGCCTGGCTCAGGTGCCCCATGTCAAGGGTGTGCCAAGTTTCCAGATGACTCTCCCTAGAGGTCACTATTACTGCTAATTACTGATCTTCCCAAGCCCATCTGTGGGCAATGCCCTGTGTACTTCCAAAGCCCACCCAGCCTTGCCCCGCCTGCCTGCTGGGCACCCACTGCAGCTGGCAGAAGGAAGACAGAAAGCATCAGACTTTGGTGTCAGCCCAAGTTCAAATCAGCCTTAGCTGTTTACTAGTTCTTTGAACCTCAGTTAATAGATGTTCCTTATCCAGACTGTAAATATCGCAAGTACCTACGTTTTAGGGACTTTACAAAGAACAATGTCATGAAATAGATGCTAAGTCCTTGCCAGGTATGTAGTGCAGAATAAGAGCTCATCAAAGAATATTTACTGTTATGCTTCTTTCTCCCAAACTCAGACCTCTGGCTCAGAGGTCTGCCCTGTATGAAGGTGACACAGCAGGCTGGGGCAGGCTCCTAGTATCAACAGGCCCAAGGTCACAGGCAGTACCAAGCCTCCTGAGACCCCAAAGCACTGCACACAGGTTAGACAGATTCACCCCGTGAGCTACCCATCAGGAGCTGACCACTGCTGAAACCGGGTGGCCCACACACTGGCACTTGGTGCTGCTCTCTCTAGTTTCCTGTACGTTTCTATTGATTCTGTTTTTACGAGGCTTATATAAATGGGTTTAATTGAGTTGCCAAATTCCACAGCTAGGAATGAGACTGACAACTCTCAGACTGAGACTTGGCTTCCCTTCCTGCTGGGACAGTCACTCTGGGTTAAGGCAATAGGGCATTTTCATGAGGCTTAGACCCCTACTGTAACTAGGATGTAGGAGAAAAGGCAAATGTACCTTGGGAGGCCCAAACAGCTTTGTTTTTTTTAAGACCACTGGAGAGTGTAAGTAGTCCAAATAGCACATCTTAACTGAAGGAAAACAAATATTAACTGTGACTACTAAAATGTAATGAGATTCTAATTGATTTATTTCCTAATTGTCCCTTGCCTCGGAGGAGTAAGCAGTATAATTGGGAATGGAACTCAGATTTTCTGCTTCTACACCTGGTATTTTTTCTGCAGTGCACAGATGCTTTCATATCTCTGGTGCCTGTAATGTGCAGCTATTATACCAACTATTGAAACAAGAGCAACAACCGAGCTACAACAGCTAACATTTATGGAGGATTCCTCTCTGTCATAAACTCCGCTAAGCTTTGATAAAAAAATAATAATAATTGATTTTTATTTTCAAAACCCATCCTTTTGAAGTTCCAACAGCAGCAGTAATTTATTTATTCCTTTAGTTATCGTTTTAATTATAACTTTAATTAAGTTACTCCCCTTTGTAATGTGAGCAAAGTTTTAGAGTGTTATATTTGTTTTTTATCCCAACCCCACACCCGTGGTGCTGGAAGTTGAACACAGGGCACACACATGCTAGGCAAGCTCTCTGCCACTGAGCTACCTCCTCAGCCCTTCTTGCTAAGCTTTTTGCAATTTACTTTCCCCTTTTCATTAATGGGTTTCACTTTGGCAGATTTGAATATGCACATAACATATATTAATCATTTTCAGTCCATCGTTCCCTATTGCTTTTTAGTGCATTTTTTCATTTATTCTATAAATAAAATTATAAAGTAAAATAACTTTCAAGGAAGGTGATATTATTATCTCCACTTTACAGATAAAGAAACTGAGGTTTAGAGTCACTAGGTAGCTTGTTGAAAGGCCTACAGCCTGAGAACAGCAGGACTAACATTCAATCCTGATCAATCCGATTTCTACTGTGAGAGCTTAGCAGTAACATCAGGTGCTACAGTTTATTTAACAATGTCAGTTGGTCATTTGAGCTCTTTCCAATTTCCTCACTCTCACAAATGATGCTTAATGAAATCTTTGTACAGGACTCTGCTCTCATGCCATTTCGTTTAGTTCTGTAGTGCCTAGAAAAGAGAGAGAGAGAGATAAGGAAGGTTGAATTATTTGAAGTATTGGATGGCTGAAGGTGGGGAGGGAAGTTGGATGGGTGGACAAGCAAATAAGTGGCCAGATGAGGTTGGGAGTAATCCTCAGCCTGGACACCCTCAAATGTAGCTCCTGCCCCCAGTGACCACATGGTTCCAAACTTCACATATTAGTATTTCCTGAAAATCTTTTAAAAATAAAGATAGGGAAGGATCTTACCTGGGAATATTCAGAATAATTGACCTTAGGCTTGGCCTGTGCATTGAAATGTTTAACAAGTCCTCTTGATTCCAAGAGACAGAAGCACTGGTGCAGGCCACACCTCAGGATACCCCTCAGCAGAGGGCATTTGTTACAAAGGTCAGCTGGGGTGCTGCACTCCCCAGTATGGGCTTTAATCTTAGAGCAGAAATGAAACCTGTACCTCTGCTAAGCACTTCTACAACCATAGAAAGAAAATAAATTCCTGTCATTAGTTGCCAAATAAATGGAATTAAAGGACATTATTGTTAGGTTTTCAGCACAATAAGAGAGAAAAATATAAAATAAAAGTAGCCTTTATTCCAAGGACATGGAGAGAACTCCATGACTCTAGGGAGTCTGGCTTTCTCTGACGGGGGTGGTGCTTAGGGCAGCCTCAGTGACGCACGTGGAAGTCCTGAGTTCAATTCCCAGTACATAAGGGCAGGGGAGAAAGAGTCACAATTCAAGGTAAAGCAGAGGAATTGGTTCTAGCATTCTATTATAGCACCATAGCCTACAACAGTTTCTTGTATATTTCTAAATAACTGGAAAGATTAGAAGGTTCCCAAAAGAAAGTAAATGGTGTGAGAAAATGGAAATGCTAATTACCCTAGTTAAATCATTGTGCATTATATACAAGTATGGAATTATCATCCTGTACGCCATAAACATGCAGAAATACTGTGTCAATTAAAAATAACATTTTTATTAATTTTTAAAATAAAAGACAGGCTCAGAATTTTCTAAAGCAGTCTCACCAATTCTAAAGCACACAAATTTTCAAAAACAAGTGAAGACAGATTAATTTTGAGACAATAACTCAATCTGAGCCCCGTGCATAACACAGGTACACAGGAAATCCGTATGTCTTTTCTTTAAAGCTGATTAAGCCCCACTTCGTGCCTCTGCCCCACCCCTGCAGTAGAAATGGCACTGGCAATTGCAGGGCGCCCCCACTGGGCCCTAACACCGCTGTTGATCACTGACAGTCTTTCAGGCTGGGGAGCTTTTGCTTTTGCTGCTCTCCTTCTCAGGGCCACCAGCCTGGTACCACCGAAGCCAAGGAAAAGCTGTCTGCAAAAGGCTTATTTCTTCAGTTCTGCAAAAGCTCACAAAGCAGTAAGTTCCATGGCCCAGCTGCCTTCTTGGGGTGGGAAGAGGAAAAATATCAGGTAGTTATAACCCTTAGCATTTGTCTGAACATCTCAGTAATGTGAATCGAAGCTTAAGACCCACAAAAGGCAAATACAAACATATGCTGACTATGGCCCAAGGAGACCAATAGTCTCTTTGCACTTGGTATCACATTTAAAGAGAGGCTATTTTACTTACACTCAGGATAGAAGGTTATTTTTAGTTCTTTTATGATGAGAATTACACTTTGGGGGGGCCCCAAATTTGTGGAAGTAGCATTTCTTAACAGACTCGCCACCTGGTCCTGGACTGGCTTCCTATTCCAAATCCAAGTTCAAGTTCCTCCAGTTCAGCAAACATCCCTCAGGCAAAATTCCAAACGGTAGTTGATTTCTTGCCTGCACTGAGTTTCTGGCTTCTGTGATCCTTGCTTTCCAGTTTATTAGTGAATTCAAGGGGGAACAAAGATTATATATTACACCCAGCACCATTTTCAAAGAAAGGGGTTTACACTGTACCTAGTGTGCCATACTGGATATACAGAAGATTGGGCCGTATTTCTCCCTATTGGAGTTAGTTAAATTTCTTTGTAACATTTGTCATTTTTTGTGAATGTTGGCTTCATATGTTTGAAGATATCTGTTGACTAAAACTCTGTGTATGTACATATGCATAACCATATACATTTGCATATATGCACATATGCATACGTATGTGCGAATATATATGAGCAATTCTAGTAGTTAAGTTATTAAAGTCTTCTGGACACTTACTGTTTATCTCCTTGGTCTATGGGTTTCAAAAATAAAGTGGTCCACGCTAATTGTAGATGTATCAAATTTGCTTGTCTTTCTATCCTCAGCTTGCTATATTCTTTGGCCACCATATCCATTGCTGAAGGTTTGTGATTGCTGTATGTCACCCAGGTGGCTGGACTTTTCAGCATGAGGCAGGTGCCTCGCCCCAGTTAATGTTTATTATCTTGAATTTCCTGTTATCTCACATCAACATAAAAAGCTCTGCTTCTTGCTGTTGCCACGGCTGAGACTGTTGCTGATGCTATTGTCACCCTGCTACTGTTTTTCCTGGGACACCTCTTCAAATCTCTCTACTGTCCTTACTTCCGCGTCATTTTTGTTCTGGGTGCGCTTCTTGTAAATACTGTGGGGTGATTTTTAAACAAAACTTAACCGAGATTTCTCTGGGTATATTTAAATCATTCAGGTACTTTGGATCACTTCCTGACGTTTCATTTTGTGTCTCCAGTGTATTCTGATTTGTTTTCCTTTCTGTCTCCCCTCCTACATCTACACCCTACATCCTGTCAATTATTGGATGGGTCAACTATTTTATCACAATTCTTCTCTCTAATAACTAATATTTTCCTTAGTAATTTTTTCTGTTCTTCCAGAAAATACCTTTAAATATTTTATGTCCCCACCTAAACTTGTACATCCAGCAGTATTTACAAGTATCTAGGGCCTATGTCTTCTCCATGAACAGAACCCACTTCTGACTCCCTTTACTTCCTTCTGCACTGCCCCACCCCTCTTCTTCACTTTTTTCTGACATTTGCATCCTCTTGACCTTTAGCTCCAGGTCATTGCTCTTTTTGCTATTGTTCTTTGACTCTATATTTTGTTAGTTTTTTGCATCGCACGGCATCTTACATTCCAATGTCTGTGCCTGTTTGTATCTCTCTTATCTCTGCTGATTTCTTCAGATGGATTATAAAAGGAAAGATTTCTGGGTTCTTCCTTACTTGAAACTATCTTTACCTTGCAAGACATTTTAGGCAAAGTATGAAACTCTAGCAAGTTATGTAATCCTAGCTTTAAATTATTTTCCTTCAGAGCTTGGAATATATGGCTCCTTGTATTCTTGTATTCAGTACTGTTCATACTTAGATCTTATCTATTTCTCCATTTCTTTCTTGCTCTTTTGCTGTTTCTGAAAGATTTTGAGATCTTGCTCTTTATCCTTGGTGTTATAAAATTTTTCTATGTTCTGTCTGGAGTTTCCAGCATTTTTTATTCACCATCATTGGCTCTTTGGTACCTCTCAATAACAGTAGTAATAATATTCACATTGATAACTAGTACCAAGTTTTATTACATTATTCTTAGTCCTTTACTCAGTAATACTTTCCATGGCCAAGGCTGGATACTGTCATTATGCCCATTTTACAGGAGAGGGAAGTGAGCCACATCAAAAAAATTCATCTTTCCTCAGATTGGAAATGATTATTATACTTATTGTTTTAAGAATTTCTTCTTCCCTGCCAATTCCTATTTATCAAGCATTGGAAATTGGAGGCCAATCTCCATGCTGGAGTCTTTGTCTTTAAGCACCCCAGGAAGGATGTTACAGTGATTCTGAAAATGCACACAGCAGTAGGGGCTCCCCGGCTCATAAAGGTAAACTTTCTCTATGAATTACAGCCTGGTATCTGGCAGCAAGGTGTCCTTGACCACACCATTGACCAGAGACGATTGATTGATTGATATGAGGGTGGACACCTGCATCAAGCAGAGTTGATCAAAAACTCTCCCCTCTCCTGGAAACTTGAAATCTAACAGAATATCCTCAACTAGTACAGACTGTCCCCGGCAGCAGGAACCACATGGCTCAGCCTTTCGTGATACACAGTCTACGATGAAGCATCCTCACCAATTCTGAGGTAGCGCATCATTTCGGTCCATGTTCCCACTATTTACCAGGTCAGGACCCTGGCCATTCCCTGACCTTCATTCCAGCCCCCAAGTTACCCTTATTCCCAGTCACATAATAAATTTTGACCCCGGCCACAGAACTAAAATTTGACCTGGGTTATAGACTGTTCTATACCCTGGTCACAAGCTAAATTCTGAGCCAAACAACACCAAGCCCTAACCCCTTCTGGGTAGCGCAGAAATAAGCACTATTGTTACGGGTGGTCCTCATATGAGAGCAGGTGGATTTCCTCCACGTGATGGGTACGCGTGTTGGTTTCCATAGCAGCAGCCACCTCAAGCCTCCTGCCTTAGGTTGCCCAATCACTGGGACTGTCCCTGTTATGCCGGACCATTGTACTACCAGAAGAGTTGCATTGTGCTTTCTCGCAAGGGAAACACCCAGAAAAACTCCCACAACCTGTTCTTTGGCCTGAAGGAATCAGACATAAGCACCTACAGCTTAGACCTTCAGCAAGAAAATCCATCTGAATGTCACTGGCTGAAATCTTCAGCGGAAAGAGCAGGTGGCTGAATCACTGGAACCCCTCAGAGTCATCACTAATGGTTTTCTATTCTGCATGACAAGAAGTACCTGGTGGTCAAGATCCATTGATTCTACCTCCTAGGGGTTTTCCTATAAACCCCTATTCCTCACCCCACCCCACCCTTCCCCAGTGGAAGGCTGCACCCACAGCCTTCTTTCTAACTTGAATTCCCATCTCCGGGGCCAATGTCTACACCTCACCCTCACCCTCTGTGAAAATCGCGAAGTAGATTTTCAAGAGACCAAATGCAAGCATGTTCCTTTCAGCTCATCCACCCATCCACAGCTTCCCATTGCCCTGCAGATAAAATCCAACTCTCTGAGCACAGCATTCTCACCCTTCACTGCCTGGCCTCAAGCTTCCTCAGAGCACCCGCATTCACTTAGATAGTTTATGTCTCCCACAGCCCATTTTCCCTCAGGCTCTGGTGGCCCTCTACTCAAACCTCTGCAGGGGAGATGATAGCTTTATTTCATCAGGGCCCTCTCTTTTCATACCATGGGAAGCAGGGGAGGAGTTATAATGAAACACTGCAAATTGAAAGTGTTATTAAACAAAGCATCTCTGAAAATATCAGAAATGTAATGTGACATCTCAGTGCTCTTTTCCTGCTGGCTCCGCTGCAGATCCAGAAGGAAGCTGACCTTTTCTGAAGCTGGATTATAAATGTCAGAATTACATAGTGCCATCCTTCAATTACTGTCACCTTGAAAAGGAAGAGTGCTGGAGGCCTTGCACTTAAGTATTTCCAATCACAGATCTATTTCAGCACTCCATCTCCCTGAGACAGGCGTTCAGGGTTCCAGGCACTGCTACAGCCCCACTGTGGTTCCACACCACACACGATGGCCCAGAACGTAAGCAACTTGGAGGGCGATTTAGGAATTGATCAGAACCGTCTCTCTGATCCAACAAACTAAAGGCGTAATTCTTTTTCAGTTGCTTTTTTCAGAAACACTGCAGCACAAAGATGCCTCCACTGCATGTCTACTAAATGCAGATAATTGCTTTTCCCTTTACAAAATCATGTTTTTATTGTCTAGCTCCAAATAAGAAAATAAAAAAACTTTTCTCTGTTCATGTTTCTATTCTTCATTTGAAGTATCTATTCAATAAGAAGGCAGAGAGGGCTGAGTCCAATCAGTAGAAGAAAGCAATCCCACGTTCCAAGCAAACACAATGGTGATATTTATAGTGCCTGCATATCAGACTAGCATCTTCACGTATTATAATGTAACTCTCTCCTGTAACCTGTACTTGCAATGGAGTTTTTCCCTTCTGCATTTAATTAACAAGGTATGTTATTGGTGTTTAGCTTTTACAAAACACAGACAACCAATATAACTCTCTCTCCCTCTTTTTAACAAAATTTCCTGGGTCTGATTTGAGCTGGGCAGACTGATCCAGCAAAAAGAAAAAAGTTATGAGTCCATGGACCTCAGCAGAGAGGTTTGCTTCCCTATGACCATCCCCTGCAGCCAGATTACATTCTTCCTGTTTCTACAAGCAATGGCTCCCGAACTTGGGTCATCAGGATAGTCAGAGCCAATGGGAAGCCTGGCCCAGGAACCTTGCCAGGTGGTGATTGGCTCACATAGCAGCCTATTACACTCAGGCACAATGGCAGAACTTGTCTCTGCCTTGGTAGTCCAGTAACTCCGATTCATCTGGGGAGGAGGAAATTTTTTGAGGTGATTGATGGGGAGGGGGCAGTCACTCATCTTAAATCCATTCTCAAAAAGGGACACACTTCCCAAACTTCAAATTTTGAAGTGGCAACTTTTCAGAGTGCACTGAAAAGATATCAGAGAGAAAAATGCAGAATAAGACCATGAACCATGCCCAGAAGGTGAGAGAGGGTAAGGTGATCAACCACCCTGGTTTACAAAGGATGGAGGAATTCCCCAGCATGTGAGGCTCTCCGTGCCTTTGTGGGGCTGGCAGGGGACTGGGGCTTCCTGGTAGCCCATCAGCAGCTCCTCCTGGCAGGTAAGTGCTGTTTTGTGGATGGGACCACCAGCAGGAGGAACAGAACTGGTCACTGGGCACACATGACTGATGGAGCTTTAACTATAGCCCCTCCTACTTTCGAAGTCAGGCCAGGGTCTGCCTTCAAACACTAACAGGCAGGGCGGGTTCTCACAAGGGTTCTCCTGAGGGGTTCTGCCCCTGACTTGTTGCCCAGCCTGTAACTGAAGACTAATTTCACCCCCAGCCACCTCCATATGTCTCTGAATTGCCATCCTCTGGCTCCCCTGGCCCTTCTCCCCGTGCTCCCACCCAATAGTGCCCTGCCTCTCAGGAAACCGACCGCTCAAACCTGCAAACTTGCAGCCCCCCGGATTCTCCCTGTCTGTCCTATCCCATGTCCATGCTGTACCTTGAAAGAAGAGCAGGAATCCAGCCAAGTCTAAAGACGCCCTTCTCTCCTGCCCTGGTCCTTTGGCCATGGCCGTGTGGCCATCCCACAACCTCTGCAGTTGCCCCACACACTCTATGTCCACCTTAGCAGCTAGACAGAACTTGTTAGATAGGAGTATGACTACTTCACTTGTCCGCTCTCCAGCCACACTCTTCACCGTCTCCTTCTTAGCGGCCTTTTCCCCCTCCTGAGGATCAGTATCTGGCACCTGGGTGTGTGTATGTGTGTGTGTGTGTTCAGGGCCCACATTCAATCCAGTTATCCTCTTTACTTATGGCAGGCTCCAAAGAAAAGAACAGCACAGCATGTGCTCCATGGAAGGACACCTTCCCACAGCAGGGATAGCTGGGAGAACGGGAACAGCCTCCAGGGTGGCTCCACAGGTTCACAAGAACCCACATTCCACCATCAGCCCTGTGCTCTCAGGCAGAGCTGAGATTTAAGTTTAGTAAAACGACATCCCATTAAATTCATGTTGTTAATTTGAATTTTATTGATTTCGTAGTTTGCCTTTCTATAATTTGTCCATTTGTTTTGCTTTTATAGTCATATGAGAGCCATCAGCAGAAGGATTGCACTCCAGCTTTTGCATGGATACATATTTAAACTGTATTATAATAGAAATTACTTGAGTCGGCAGAGAGGGGAGTTCTTTGAAAACCCTTTTTATTTAGAAGAGAATCAGTACATGATTGGGTTAGTGAAATCTTCTGTTGATGTGAGGTTTCCCTGGACCAGATCAGGAGCCCTAACATCTCCCAGTCCTTGTTGGGGTCACCGTAACTTTCCCAGGAGGCTCCCCCTGTGTGCCAGACAATCCAGCCATCCGTGGTGCATTGGGGCGGGGGGTAGTGTTGCTCTCTGACTCGCCCAATCAGAAGCATCTGGGGTGCTGGACTGAGTTTGTGCCCCACTATAAATGAGTAGGACAAAACCATGTTATCTGGAAACAAGAGCAAAACGTCATCTGAGGCCATCATCATGGGTCCATCAATACTTTAAGAAAGCATGTGATGTATACAGCAAGACAGGCTCTGTCATGCAGAAAATCTACTCCCACATTACCGATCCTGGGAAGAGGTGACTTTTCTCTTTATGCCGGGTGGTAACAAATACAATTGCTCCAAAGAGGTTGTTTTTCCCTTTCCTTTTCCCCCACAAGAAGAAGATACGGAGACACTGTGTGTAGTTATTAAAGCTCCTAGAATTGCAGCCAGTTCATAAGCAAGCACCCCACAACCCATTTGTCTTTCCCTTCACTAGACTTTATATTCTAATTGGTGTGTAGGACAGAGTGTAAAGCCAATCGGAAAAGCACAGCAAATGCATCAGCGAGGCAATTATAAACGCGGCTATAACCTGCAAGCCTCGGAAAGTCAGGGAATGTTTAATTAGCCATAAAGCAGACCAGAGAATTTACTTCCCAAACCTCCCTGTGCAACCTCCTCTCCCGCTTTTCCTAGCTCATAACCACACTCCAGCTCCAGGCTGCGGCTCCTGCAGGCCCTACACAACTGCCCCTTCTGCTCGGACTTCTCCACCCTCTGTGGTCTGACTGAAGCCGGCCTGTCCTTTAGCACTGAGCTGAGACATCCTCCTCTGAGAAGCCTTCCCTGACCCATGCCAAGGCTGGAATTTAGTGCCACTTCTCTGTACCTACAGTAGCCTGCATGTGTCCCTGCTAAGCAATGGTGCCATGTGACTTGAATGCCTAGTTCCTCTGGAAAGCAAACTCCTTGGGGACAGAACCTTGAGCCTTTTATAATCCCATGGTTTAGCACCATGCCTAACACGTACTCAGGAACTGAGTGGATCAGTAGATGGAGCTTCAGAGGAAACCGCCCGTCACTTCACTCTCTTCCCTGCTCCTTCTGCCCCACCCCCCAAAACCCCTTTCTGCTGTCAGGTTTGACTCCTCTTTGCCCTGAGGAGAGCAGAGTCCAAGGAATAGGCAATAAAGCAGGCACAGGTCCTAGTCTGTAACTCGTCAGGCTACCACCTCCAGATCCTCCCCTACATCCTGACCCAGGATCCAAAACAGATCCCTAAGTCCCCACCTCTACCAAGGAGGGCTCTTGACAGATCTGGATAGCTGGTGATGCAGGAAGAGTCCATTGCTGAGTGTCATCAACATTATACAGATGGCCTTCTCTAATGACTGGCCCCTTGCATCCCAGCTTCTCATAAGAATGGGCTCGTGATCAGTTTTACCTGCCCAGCTCTGCCAGGAAGACCTGCTGCCCAGGACAGATTTGCCAGGGCTACCGGAACAATAAAGCTTTGCTGTTTCCTGATTCCCCATTCTCTTGCCCACTCCATGCATCTTGGAATCACAGCCTGGTAAAACGAGGCATTCCCCCCACCCATCTGCTGTTGGGTTCTCAAAGCCTATATGAACCCAAGTGCACACTTCCAGGCTATTGGTCAGTGAGACCCAGTCTGCCTATGAGACAGGTGGAGACCAGGTCAGGGCTCTCTTTCTCAGTCCTCTACTCCTTGTTGTCTCTCAGTAGGATCTCAGCCCTGCCTCTGACTTTCCAATCTCTAACAGTACAGAAAACCTTCAATTCACACTATAAAAGTTAGCTTTTTCCTGTCTAAAACCTTGTACCAGAAAATGAACCATAATTTGAAATACACAGTAAAATATAATTTTTCCTTTTTAGCACTCAAGCTACCTCATTTTCAAAGAGAGCCAGTGGTGGGTGGATGGGATTTTGCTTTTTTTCCAATTACACATTTTATCTCACAAGCCTTCCAGACTACAAAAAAAAAGTGAGGGCATCACATTTTGAAGATAAATCACCTTCAAAGCTAGCATCAGAACCCTGTGTCCATAACCCCAGTCTTGAGACAGACACTCTAGTCATTAACAAGAGTGCACAAGACAGGCTGGAGTTATGACTAGCTATTGTTCACCACAGTAAAGAATGTCCTCTATTAATGACAACAGCTGTCGGTTTAATAACCCCAGAAAAGATCATTAAATTCTTTCATGTTTCCCAGAAACAGATGGAAGAATCACAAAAGGTTCAAGCATATGGGAAAACATATTGAATCCAGCAGCTCCAAAGAATAGCCAGAAATCTAATACTCTAATGGGCTATTCGACACGGCATTGCCCGTGGGTGTCCAAAGGGATGAAGTATGCTGCTTCCCTTGGGCAGATGTGGAAGCATGGTGAGGAGACAGGTGAGCCCTTAGTGTGGCAGGCTGGAGTAGGAAGACAACTGCCTGACATAGTGGGTTCTCGTGCAAGCTAACAAGATAGCTAGCATCTGTGGTCCTTGGTCCCACTTGGCTGTCACAGCAACTACTGTTGGCACCACCCATTAGCAGAAACGCCAGCACACTCACTCCTCCATGTGTACTACCTCTGATCACTGCACATTTATTACAATGTATACAGACATACCTGGGCTGGCAGTGGCCAGCCCAGTGCCTTCACAGCTGAAGGCATGGGCATGGGACTTTGATAGCTTGTATCAACCAACCTATTCTGTGGAAAGGACAGCCAGAGCCTGTCCTGTGGTACCTGGGCACCTTTCACATGACCCAGTACAAGAGGGTATTTCAAAAACTCTGAGTAAATGTTCCAATGATTCAGCTATGACTCCATCCACATAGACAGCAGGATCAATGACCATGAAGGAAATGCAAATTTAGCAAAAAAAAATCTCTAAAAAGAAAAGGTCACAAGCACTTATAGTTTTACTGGTGACTTCTTTCAGACTTTCCAGGAAGAGTTAATTCCCATGCTATATACAGTGCTCCCATGTATAGTAGACAAATGCAAAAAGCTAAATTTTGCAACTTATGGAGGAAACATAGTCTTGATAACACAATATAGCATAAAAAGAAAACTAAGTATCAAGTTCACTTAAGAATGTAGACATAAATGTCTACATAAATAATAGCAAGACTCATTTAGAATTATATAACTGAATAAATAGTGATTATTCTAGGTTTGTAAGATTGATTTAATGTTCCAAAACTAATTGATATAGAACACAGGTATATAATATTATTGGATGGAATAGTAACATTAAAAAGATCTCTGTTTTGTTGCTCTCAAATTAGTTTATTGGTTTTACAGGTTGAACTATGACCTACCCAAAAAAAAGTGATCAAATTCTAATTCCCAGTATCTCAGAATGGAAGTTTTTTGGAAAATAAGAATGTTGCAGACATAATTAGTTAAAATACTGGAGGAGGTTGGACTCCCAATCCAATATGGTGGTGTCATTATTTATAAGACAACCAGGGGCAAACACAGACACACAGCCAGAAGGCCAGGTGACAATGGAGGCAGGGACTGGAATGTGCAGCCCCAAGCTAAGGAGTCCAGGGATTGACAGCAAACCACCAGAGGCAGAGAAGAGAGGATTCCTGTGTGGATTTAGAGGAAATGGCTCTGCCTACACCTTGATTTCAAACCCAGACTCTAGAATTATGGCATGATAAATTTCTGTTGCTTAAAGCCACCCGATTTGCATACTTGATTACACAATTAATCACATGACTAGGAAGCAACTACAATCATTGTGATGAATGGTCAAAAAACTAATTTGCCAGCCAAATCCAGCCCACAGCCTATTTTTCCACAGCCCATGACTTAAGAGTATTTTTAAGGAATTTATAAGTAAAAAAGTAATGAGAAGAAGGAAGAAAAAGGGCAAGATAATTTGTGGACCCCAAACCTTAAAATATTTACTAATAATAATTTAATTGAACTAATTACAAAAACATTTGCTGACCCCCTAGTTTAATGTAACTCTTTTTTTTTTATTTTATGGATTAATTTAAACAGATATGAAACAAGAAGCAAGTAAAAAATTTAACTAAAAAACTTTGGGTAAAAAAAACAAGGAAACATTTCACTCAGATATTTAAACATAAATCTAACAACTAAAATAAGACAGTATAAAAGAAAATACCGGCATACAGATCAATGAAATAATGTATCACCCTTAAGTGAACCTATTTTATAATAATGAGATTAATAAGTACTATCAGAACTATCAGAAGCTTATAGAAATAGATTTTTTAAATATGAGAAAAAATTGGAATATGGGGGAAACAAATTATTATATTACTATATCATACCACAAACTCTAAGAAAATTTAAATAAATGAAGAAATCTTTTAACAAAGCAACCTTTAAAAAATCTGGAAAGAGTCTCCTGCGCAAGGTGATTCCCAGAACACAAGGAAGCTTTGGAACATAGCTCCAAGCTGGAAAGACCCCACCCAGCCTCCCAAATCATCAGAGGCCACATCAGAAGTCTTTGCAGGCCTAACTGGGCCACGCCCAGCAAACCTCAGGCACAAACAGCTGCCTGCATCCTGCCTCCCGAGCTGAAAGTGCATGAGGGGATTTCCAGCGCATGGGGAAGCCTTGGAACTTCACTCACATCCCGAAAATATAGGAAAATGACAAAGTGAAAGTAAAATGCAATCTGAAACCTCCAGCCCATGCCAAGCAAGCCTAGAAGACATGGACATAGAAGAAAATGCAAACCATACACCTGAAATTCCTGAAATGATAGCAAGTGAAGTAAAGAAACAACTCAAGAAAGCTAAAAAAAAAAAAAAAAAAAAAAACTCGGATCAGCAATAATCTCCCAGGTAAAAGAAGAAATGATAAATGTAATGAAAGAAATGCTGATCACATCTAAAGAAGACACAGTTAAAAAATTAGAGGAACAATGCAAAAAGATGCAAACTCTGAGTGAAGAATATAAGAAACAAACAGAATGCATGAAGCAGATACAAAGAGATATGCAAGAAATCAAAAATTCCCTAGAAAGTTGGCAAAATGGCCTCAATGAAAGTGAATATAGATTTTCAGACCTTGAAGACAAGATTGTAGCTAGTGAATAGGAAAGGAAAGATCTTTTAAAAATAACAAGGAATCAAGAAATAACAATTCATCAGCTGCAAGATGATGCAAAGAAGAACAACATAAGACTGATAGGTATAAATGAACAAGAAGGTGACAACACAAATAATGTTAAGAGGCTATTTACAGAAGTAATGGCTGAAAATTTCCCAAACATGAAAATGAAAACTGACATACAGATCAGTGAAGCATATAGAACTCTAAATAGCCATAACCAAAATAAAACTACACCCAGGCATATAATAATCAACATCCTAGAAATCCAACATAAAAAAGCCTATTAAAAGTTGTTAGAGAGAAGAGACAGATCACCTATAAAAGAAAGCCTATCAGAATCACAGCAGACTTCTCAGCACAAACAATGAAGTCAAGAAAAGCATGGAGCTCCACTGTTGGTAGGAGTGTAGACTTGTGCAACCACTATGGAAATCAGTATGGAGAATTCTCAGAAGACTAGGGTTGGAAGTTCCATTCAACCCAGCTATTCCCCTCCTGGGTATTTTCCCAGAAAATCTGAAAAGGTCATAGCACAGTGATATATGTGCACCCATTTTCATAGCAGCACAATTTGTAATAGCTAAATCTTGCAAACAACCAAGATGTCCATCAACCACAGAGTGGATGAAAAAGATGTGGTATTTTTATACAATGGAATATTACTCAGCTATAAAAAGGATGATCTTGAGGCCTTCATGGGCAAATGGAGACAACTTGAGACAATCCTCATTAGTAAAATAAATAAGAATCATATTTATAAAAATTACATTGTGTCTCTAGTGTAAAAAGTAATAAGAAATGTAGGAGTAATAAAACCCAAAATGTGTAATTGCTATTGTAAAAAAGAGAGGAAAAGTGCTCTAAAGGATATAACTGCATGTATGTTTAAGTGTGTAGAATTGATAACCATATTACTAAGTTATTGTTGGATAGTTGGACAGAACTGTTTGAATGTCCACTGTTTAAATGTCCACTTTGTATACTTTACTTTTGTAACTTAACTACTTCTAAGAGGACAATATGAAATTATCAACAAGTGAATTCTTACTGTTTATTTTTTTGAAATTATGTATTATTTCTACCCTTTTTCTGTTTTGTTTTGTTTTTCTTTAAATAAATAAATAAATAAATAAAAGGGATGGAGTGAAGTATTTCAGATCCTAAAGGAAAATGACTTCCAACCCAGACTGATGTACCCTGCAAAACTGTCCTTCAAAATGGATGGAGAAAATAAGATACTTCCATGACAAAGAACAGCTGAAGAACTTCATGACCACCAAAGAAACCCTGCAAAGAATACTGAAAGACATTCTAGATAGACATAGGAAAACACCACTAAGCAAGGCCAACAATTAAACAGACTGGGAAGGTAAAGAATCAACAGCAGAAAGATAACATGTCAAAAGTAAACCAATATATATCAGTTATAACCATTAATGTAAATGGCCTCAACTCACCAATTCAAAGAAACAGACTGGCAGAATGAATCAAGAAACAGCATCCAACCATACGCTGTATATAAGAAACCCATCTAACCCAAAAGGAAACCTTAGACTGAAAGTCAAAGGATGGAAAACAATACTTCATGCAACAGGAACGCCCCCCCACAAAAAAGCAGGCATAGCTATTCTGTTTGCAGACAATGTGGACTTCAAACCGAGAATGATCAAGAGAGATAAAGAAGGTCACTACATACTAGTTAGAGGAAAACTCCAAGAGGAAGAGAGAACAATCTTAAATATCTATGCATCAAATTCAGGAGTAATCAGCTATACAAAACAAATATTAACAAAAATGAAAAATCAAATAAGCAATAATACAATTATAATGGGAGACCTTAACACACCATTGACACAAAGGGACAGATCAACTAGAAAGAATCAGCAAAAAAATCATTGAATCACACCTGTGAACAACTGGACTTGGATGTATACAGAGTGTTCTACCCAACAACATGAGAATACACATTCTTCACAGCAGCACATGGAACAGTCTCTAAAATAGATCATATTCTAGCCCACAGAACATGCTTAAGTAAATGCAAAAGAACTGAAATTATCCGATGTTACCGGATCATAGTGCCATAAAACTAGAAATTAATGACAAAAGAAACTGCAAAAAACTCACAAATACATGAAATTCAATAATACACTCCTGAGTAATCAGTGGGTCACAGAGGATATTAAAGAAGAAATTAAATAATACCTACAAGCAAATGAAAATACAACTTACCAGAACCTGTGGGATGCAATGAAAGCAGTCCTCAGAGGAAAATTTATTGCGGTGAATTCCCACATCAGGAAAACAGAACAAACACAAATAAACAACCTGATGCTACACCTCAAACACCTAGGAAAAGAAGAATAAGTCAAGCCCCAAGCCAAAAGAAAGAAGGAAATTATAAAAATCAGAGCAGAAATCAATGCAACAGAGACTAAGAAAATAATACAAAAAATCAATGAATCAAAGAGTTGGTTCATTGAAAGAATAAAATTGATAAGCCCCTAGCCAACCTTATTTTTAAAAGGAAAGAAAAAACTCAAATTCATGCAGTAAGGAATGAAAAGGGTGAAATCACTACAGACCTAGGGAAATACAGAAGAGCATCAATACTTGTTTTGAAAACCTCTACTGTCATAGGCTTGATAACACAGAAGAAGTGGACAGATTCCTAGAAACATAAGAATTACCAAAGCAAGGTCAAGAAGATGTAAAACTTCTGAATAACCCAATTTCAATTAATGAAATTAAAAATGTAATTAAATCCTTATCAACAAAGAAAAACCCAGATCCAGATGGATTCATTGTGGAATTCTACAAGAAATTCAGAGAAGACTTAATGCCAACACTCCTCAAAACCTTCAATGAAATTGAAAGGAAAGCAATTCTCCCTAACTCATTCCTGGAAGCAAGTATTAGTCTAATACCAAAACCAGAGAAAGACCAACCAAAAGGGAGAACTACAGGCCAATCTCCCTAATGAACATAGATGCAAAATTTCTCAATAAAATATTGGCAAACAGGATACATCAAATCATCAAGAAGATTATCCACCATGACCAAGTGAGATTCATCCCAGGAACGCAAGGATGATTCAACATACACAAATCAATAAATGTCATCCACCATATCAATAGAGCCAAAAATAAGAACTATATAATCATTTCTATAGATGCAGAAAAAGCTTTCAATAAGGTCCAACCCTTATTTATGATAAGAACCTTACAGAAAACTGGAATAGATTGTCTTTACCTCAATATGATAAACACCATTTATGACAAACCAACAGCCAGCATCATATTAGATGGCCAAAAACTGAAAGCCTTTCCCCTAAAATCAAAAACAAGACAAGGATGTCCATTATCACCACTCCTATTCAATATAGTGCTGGAAATACTAGCCAGAGCAATTAGACAAGAGAGAGAAAAGGAGTAAGGATAGGAAAAGAAAAAGTTAAACTATCATTATTTGCAGATGACATGATACTCTACATAGAAGACCCCCAAAACTCCATTGAAATACTTCTAGGTATAATAAATACATTCAGTGAGGTAGCTGGATACAAAGTCAACACTCAAAAATCAATAGCATTCCTATACACAAAGAACAAACTCACTGAGTGAGAAATAAAAGAAGCTACACCTTTCACAACAGCATCCAAAAAATGAAATACTTAAGAATCAATCTAACAAAAGAAGTAAAAGATCTGTTCAGGGAAAATTGTAATACTCTGAAAAAATAAATCAAAGAGGACCTCAGAAAATGGGAAGACATCCCTTGTTCATGGATAGGAAGAACAAGTATTGTGAAAAAAGCCATTCTCCCAAAATTATTATACAGATTTAATGCAATTCCAATCAAAATACAACTAGCATACCTCACAGATCTAGAGAAATCCTTCCTAAGATTCATCTGCAACCAGAAGAGACCTAGAATAACAAAGGCAATTCTAAGCAACAAAGGCAAGGCAGGAGGCATCACAATCCCTGACTTGAAGTTACACTACAAAGCTACTGTAATAAAATCAGCATGGTACTGGAATAAAAATGGACCTGAAAATCAGTGGAATAGATCAGAAGATACAACTACAAACATACTCAGTCACATTATCTTTGATAAAGGGGCCAAACATGTTCACTGGAAGAAAATAGCCTCTTTACTAAATGGTGCTGGAAAAACTGGCTTTCCAAATGCCAAAAACTAAAACTAGACCCATGCCTATCACCATGTACTAAACTAAAATCTAAATGGATCAAAGATTTACATATTAAAACATAAACACTAAATCTGTTGGAAGACAAAGTAGGTAAAAATCTTGAAGACATAGGGGTAGGTAGAGAATTCATGAACAAGAATCAAACTGCATGGGAAATACTTCCCAGAATCAATAACTGGGATCACATCTTTTTAAAGAGTTTTTGCATGTTGAAAGAAATCTCCAGCATAGCGAAAAGAAAACCCACAAATTGGGAAAAATCTTAGTCAACTGTCCCTCAGACAAAGGACTTCTGTCTAGAACATATAAAGAATTTTTAAAAAATCAGACCCCCAAAATTCAAAGACCCAATCCAAAAATGGGCATCTGAGATGAATACATAGTTCTCAGATGAAGAAATATGAATGGCAAATAAATACATGCAAAAATGTTCAGCATCATGGGTCACTAGAGAAATGCAAATTAAAATCACACTGAGATTCCATCTTGCTCCAGAAAGAATGCCCAGATCAAGAAAACTACCAACAACAAATGCTGGAGAGGCTGTGGGGAAAAAGGAACTCTTCTGCACTGTTGGCAGGAGTGTAGACTGGTGCAGCCACTGTGGAGGTCAGTCTGGAGAGTCCTCAAAAAACTGGGATTGGAAGCCCATTTGACCCAACTATTCCATTTCTGGGCATATTCCCAGAAGAACTGAAAACATCATACCACAGTGAAATATGCACACCCGTGTTTATAGCAGCACAATTTGTAATAGCCAGATCTTGGAAACAGCCTAAGTGCCCATCAACTGAGGAATGGATAAAAAAGATGTGGTACTTTTACACAATGGAGTACTACTCAACTATAAAGAATGATCACATTGAGATATTTATAAATAAATGGAGGCAACTTGAGGCCATACTCGAAAGTGAAATAAATCAAACTCACATGTGTAAATACCGTATTGTCTCCCTCATGTAAGAAATGGTAAGAGTACATAAGATACAAAATCCTCAATAAATGCAGTGAAAGGATAAGAATCTGCTCAAACAGAAAAAAATAATATCTCAGGGAAAAGGATGAAAAAGAAAAAGGAAGGGAAAAGAAAAAATATCTAAAATTGTATAGTCACATTAGGATAGCTAAGATGATTGTGCTACCAATTCTGTAAGTTCTTGGAACAAATCAGTTAACACTCACAGGATTGAACAATTTTGCATGTTAGTGTCTGGTGATCTGAGGAGCTCTTGAAGATCATGATGTAAAATAACAATCCTAGTTACGCTCCTACCACCTTGTTTTGAAAGCCTATATTATCATTGTTTTGGGCTCTTTGTTATTTGTTATTTATTTGTGTTTTTTATTTCATGTTTTTCTAGTAGTTTGTTTTGTTTTGTTTTTCCCTCTAATACAGAAAGGATAGGTATATATATAGAGACTCAGGCATGCATAGAACTTCCCTTAAACAGTTTATAAAATTGATTATATTATACGTGATGAAATGAGCAGCTACTTTGAAGAGAAAAAGACACTATGTTATCTATTGCTGATTCTGTATTGTCATGATGTGAAATCCAGTAATGCTGTTATTCTTGATCAGAGTGATTTGAGTCTGTTTTGCACTGCTTAATTTCAACATACATAAAGGTATGGACAGCTATTTTAAGAGAACAAAAGACATTATGGCAGCCATTGTTGACTTCCCTATTGTCTGGTTTTGAGGACCTAAAATGCCTTCCTCAACCTATACTGATCAGTTTACTACTATTTTGTCTTGTATAAATTCATTGTGTGTGAAGATATCTTACAACTATTTGGAAGACAACAAAAGACATTACTGTAGCCAAGATATCCTGGTATCTTGCTTTGAAATCTGTGTCACTTACATTGTTTTCTTCTAATCTATTTTGTTCTGTTTTGTTATGTTTACTTTTACCCTCTATAAAATTTAAAAAAATCTGGAAGGAAATATATATAAATATTTAACTGATTGATAAAAATTTTTTTCCAATCATAAATCAATGGATAAAATAATTTAAAAAAAAGAACTTTGGATTTGATGACAACACTTTCAAACTTCTTCACCTCAAAAGAATCACAAACAAAACTGAAAGGCAAAAGACAAGCTAAGAAAAAAATATCTGATATAATTACAACAAAAGATTAATACTTCCATACATAATAAAGGATCAATGAGTTAACCACTAACACTCTGTTAGAAAATTAGGCAATAGATCCCAAAAATTCAAAGGATATATATAATTGGCTGAAGAATATATAAGAAATAACTTCCTTGATAATAAAAAAATGCTTTTTTTTTTTTTGGTACCAAGGATTGAACTTGCGACCTGACACTTGCCAGGCAGGCGCTTATGCCACTGAGCTCAATCTCTGGCCCTAAAAATGCATATTTTTAAATGAAATAACATGTTTGGGGGGAATTCTTCCTTTGTTTTCATTTTCTAAGGTTTTTTTAATTTGTTTCTAACTGATATATACTATGTGATGTATGACATTAATGGGGTGACATGTCACCAAACATAGTATATCCATTCTCTCATTCATTTATCATTTCTTTATGGTGAGAAGTTCAAAGCCCTCTCTTCTAGCTATTTTGAAATATTTACCACAATAATAATCTATCAAATCAACAGAATTGGAAAGGCCTTGAGTACTTTATACTGGGCAGGGTCCAGATAAGGATTTTACACACTGACGGTGGAAGTCTAGGAAAACATCAGCTCTGGACAGCGATTTGGCAATATGACTGTTTTGCGACAGCATACGCTCCTGTAATGAGAATGAGGTGCTACAGGACTGGCTGAAAGGGAAGGGTGCCAACAGATCCACTGGTTCCTATGCAGCGTTTCTTGAAGGTTGTGTTGTAAGCTACGAAGTAGCAGCTGCTGACCTCAAAACCTGCTTTTTTTTTTTTTTTTTTTTTTTTTGTGCTACCCAGGATCAAGCTCATGACCTTGTGCTTGCCAGGCAGGAGCTTATGCTGCTGAGCTAAATCCCCAGCCCCTTCAAAGCCTTCTTTTGCAGCTAAGCAAACACAGTGAGGCCCTGTGGGGTGCTGCTCACACTGCCTCCCCGCCATGCTCCTGACAGATTACCAAATGCCTGGGGAGAGTGTGCTACACACCTTCTTCATGCCTTTCCTCCTTGTCTCTCTGCACCACCCCCCATAGCTCAGAATCTCACCACCAACCCTTCCTGCACCCCTTCCATGCAAGCAGCTTTCCAAAATAAAAGCCCAATATTTAATGGCATAGTTCCTCTTCCTATTAGAAGTATAATTAATTTAATAGCCTTTTTATTAGAATTGTGACTTTTTATTTGTGTTGTAGTCACAAAATAACAAATTTTGAGTGATCTGCCTCAAGTATAATTTTCCCACTAATATGTTATTTATACCACCCAATTTTGCAGAACACATTATCTCTTAGCATTTTATATCACATAAACATATTGTAATATAGAATAATAATAAAATACCTTTATAAGAGTAGCAAAATCTTTAAAAGAACCAATAAAATAATTTCATATATGGTAATATATACATAGGAAAAAAAGCAAAAGTACACACAAAAATTTATACACAAATATATTTTATTTATAAAATTGAAAAAAATGGAAAGCAGAATGCAACTGAATATTTAATATTCCATGTATACAATGGAATCTGTAAGCCATTAAAAATAATCTTTCCCAAGAATATTTAAAACAATAAAATTTTTCACAATAGCTCTGAAACAGGAAAAAGTAATCTATAACAAGAATGCCACATGATATCATACAAATGTTGTAATACAAATTATTGAATTAGATATTCTTGTTTTACATATCACGAATACATAACTATATACAGTGAAGTGTAAATAGTGGTTATAAATAATAGCTGATAGAATTGTGAGTAAACACTAATTGCCTCCTTGTACTTTTCTACATTTCCTAAATTTTTCTATCATGAACCTATTTTACTTTCATAAATAGAAGAAAAATGAACATTATCTTTAAATAAATAAAAATATAATGGATACTTAAGAAAAAGGAAGCAGCAAGGGAAGATTGGAAAGAAGGATCAAGCTGGGGAAGGAGGGGACAACTCTAATTCTGAATCTTGGGAACATCTGTCAAGAGACAGAGGCCAATAGAAGAAAATCCCTCAGACTGCGGAAATCCCACTTACTAGGAGCTCTGTGCTTGCCCTCCCGAGCAGGCAGAGCCTGATTCTCCTGGAAGCCTCTCTTCTCCTCCCCAGGCCATGGAATGGACTCTACTGGCCAAGACCTGCTCACTTAACAAGTTTCTGAAACTTCACCTCAAGCCCTTCAGTCGCTGCAAGCCTGTCTCAGCTTGGCTGCAGCCCGAGAGCCAAGATAGCTCCCATTCATCCCATCTGTAGAATTCGGCTGATCCAGGCTAGAGCCTAGATTAGAACTACTGAAGGGATACATTTCTCTGGCCCACATATCACTTCTCTGTAATTCAGGGAAGGGACTGATGACCAGCATCGGTGTTACCTGAACTCCTAAGAGGTGCAAAGCTACCAGGAAGAATTATCGGATCTGAGAACGTGTTGGGGCTCAGAGATGGCTGGCTCAGTAGTTGTTCAGATAAACCATTTCCTCCTATGCAGGGAAGTGATACTGGGATCAGGGACTCTGCTTTCATGCACTTGGCTGTAGAGAATCCACACATAAGTAGCGGAGTGGCTTGAAATGACACAGATAAAGTCAATGGCGATTGCAAGAAGAAATTAACTTGAGTTATAAAGAATAATACAATGACTTGTTTCCAACGGCAGGCTAGATTTGGTTCTCCTGAAGGATCCTCTGGAGTGAAAGTACTACATGATTGAATAAAACATTTTTTATCTATTTAAATGCATTACCAAACTGGCACCAAAGTAAGAAATCTGTGAGGCCCTAAAACAAACTTCAGTAAGAAGTCTGGAAAGAAAATGAGGCACAACACCTGCTTCTGCCTGGAGCGTTTCTGCCAGACCTCCTAGGCTTTGACGTCCGTCGAGGAGCACTCCTTGGAGTGTGGGAGGAGGAGACAAAAGTCAGTCACAACGCAGCCTCCCGAGGCTGGAGACCCACTCTCCTCACATAACATTGAGGCTCAAAGGAATCGCACATGCTAAAAGTAAAATCAAAATAGACCTGGGTTCTCAAAAACAGACAGTGAGAAGACTTTCTACCATAGTTGAAGGGGGAAAGCTGCTGTCATCTCAAGCCACACCTTTTACAGCTTTGAGAGTCAAAATTACACAAGTTGTGAAGTCCAAAAACATTAAAATTAATTTAGTACCTGTAGTCACCATGTAAGCAAATAGAAATTCTCTCTATACAAACTCAACCCCCAAGCAAAGTTTCAAGAATGATAAGCAGTTTAGAGCCCAAAATTACAAATTATAAAGGCACACAAAGAAATAAAGTATCATGAATGAAAATAAGAGATTTACAAGGACTTCAGATATTGAAGTTTTCAGATATAGAATATTATATATGCATGAATACACGGGGAAAAAAGAAACTTGAAAATGAGCCAAATAGAACTTGTAGGACAAAAACTACAATAATCGAAACTAAAATTCAGCAAACATGTTAACTAGTAGATTAAACACCTATGAGAAACAACTAGTAAACTACAAATATGAAGAAATTCCCTGTGTGCAGCATAGGATAAAAAGGTGGAATGTGAGAGGTTAAACAAAGGAAATATGCTGAAAACCTGCTTCCTTCTTTGCTTTGCTCCTCTCCTTCGGCTCTTGCCTCTCTGCCTTGTCGTTTTCCTGCTTTCCCGCCTTAGCTTCAGACAGGGAATGTTACTTTTTCAAGTCTAAAAGGCACAGTTCTTACCCCATCAAAACTCTGGCTGAAGAATAGACTGACTAAAGGTGTCTATTATTTGCTTATCTGTTTTGCAACTGGGATATTTAGACCACATTTATTGTAGACTTTATTTCTGGCCTCCAGGGAGAGGCCACAAGAAGTAGCCAACACACTACACTATCCCTCAAACAATCTACCAACCACTAAAGTGCCATGCTCAGTAAGCACATGGGAACAATTCAACCCACTGCTGCTGCAGCATTGCCAGGGACCTCAGCTTCCCAGCTGCAAAGAGGGGCTCCCCTGCCTCCGTCTGTCCTCAGCTCAGCAAGTCCACACGGCAGGATCTCCTCCTTGTAATACCCTGATTCCAAGGGCTAATTTCGGCTACTTTAAAATTCTTCCTTGTGAGTTACAAAAAACACAGTTCTAAATAGCTTAATCAAAAAAGTTTATTGAGTCACAGCACTGGGATGTCCAGGCCAACGGCTGGCTTTAAGTTTAACCAAGGTCAAAAACAATGTCCCCAGGACCTGTTCCCTATTCACCCTGGTCACAGCTCAGCTTTTGTGGAACACTTTCATTCTCTCCAACTGTAAATGAATATATCCAACAAAAACCACCACAAGCAGCTTCACCTAATACATGGTCTATCTGACATTTAAGGTTGAATGTCCTATATTTTATGTATTTATCAGTAGGAGAAGTCTGATTGGTCTTGATTCAGTCACATGCCCACCCTTTAGACCAATCACTATGGGCACAGTTGAGAATAACTCTATGGTCTGATTGGTCCTGATTCAGTCACATGCCCACCCTTTGGACCAATCACTATGGGCACAGTTGAGAGTAACCCTATGACCAGGTTACACAGTACCAAGATTGATAGCTCCACCAGAATTGTGTGAGACGCAAGAGTGGTTCTGTGCTGAAAATAAGTCACAGATAAAAAACAAAAGATATCCACTATGCTGGGGTTTACTAAAGTAGTGATAGTAGTGGTGCTGTATTTATTGAACATGGTTTTGTTTGCCTCCCTCTTTCTGCCACTAGATCTTCCCAACGTTTGGTGCTCATGATGATGCTAAGTCCACACAGTCATGATCAATCTGATACATACGGCCACACAGCAGGTGAGGAACTTCATTACCAACAAGGTCAGCCTGTGTAAAAGCATTTCAGCCCTACTCAGTGGTTCTCAGCCTCAACTGCATGTTAGAATCTTCTGGAGAATCTTTTAAAAACAACAACATTGCAATGTGGCTCCACTCTCAGAGTTTCTGATTTAATCAGTCTGGGTACCAGGAAATTTTAAAGCCGCCCAGACTGTTCTCATAGGCAGCCAAGGAGGACAACCACCAGCTGACAGAGTGAAAGAATGTTAGACATAAAGACCATCTCTTGAGGACACAGAGTTGTGGAGAAAATAAACTATAAATAATGTGGAGAAAGGCATAGTATTTAAAAAGCATGTAAAATTGCATCTATAATAAGAACTTAATGTGAACAGTTTATAGGAAAAAAGACCAAGGGAACATCAAAATGCCAACAAAGGTGACTCTAGAATAATAGGTGATAGAATAATTGGTTACTAATTTCCTATTTTGTTATATATTTCTGAAAATTCAAAATTGCGTTAAATAAACATAACACTTTTATGATTCAATCAATGAAACTTAAAAACAGGGAAAACAACAAATGGCTTAGACCACATTGAAGGCATGTGGGATAAGGTCTCTACTTACGCTCCGAGCAGATCACACATGTCCCCCGGCCCCCACCCCCACCCCCACCACTGCCAGGCGCTAGACCTGACCTCACGGCATCACCAAGCCTCATCCGCTCAGTCCGGCCGCTCCGAGCAGAATCTCCCTCCACCAGTGGAGATGGCTGGTATCTAACCAGGATGTTCTTCCTCCTCCGTGAAGTCTTTCATTAGGCCAGAGAAGTCTTCCCATTAGTCTCTCTATTGGTTCAGAATCCTCCACAAGTGACCCCCAGAGAAAAATACCTCACTGTAGGAACAAAGGTCCTGTCGGTCCTGTCGTGGCCCCTTCCTGACAGGAAATTGTTTTCCAGCCACTTACACAGCTGTCTGAGGCAGAGACCACTATAGTGAGACAAAGGGCTGGGACCAAAAAATAAATAAATAACACCCGGATTCAATGAAGTCTCACTCTTCACAGCAAGGCGCATTGCTTCTCCATTGATTTACCAATAAACCTGCCATAAGGTGCTGATAAAACCGCAAAAGCAAACGCTTGCATAAAATGAGGGAATCGTTACCAAGAAAATAAACTAAGCTTTCTAACTTCACCTGCTCTCAGCTGCTTTAAAGGCTTACTAATTTTGCAGGCTACATGGCTAGGTAAGACTTATTAGTTTCCTGCTAACTTTGCTACAGAGAACACCCATCCCAGGTTACATCCCAGGGGCCTGAAGCCACCTGTGCTGAGACGCTGTCTCTTCCCTTAGACCCACCAGTGAGTGACGTGTGTAAAAAGCTTGGACAGGGGAAAGGCCTGGCATTGCTATCGTCATACGGAGCCTGTCCCACTTCCTCCCTTAAACTGTGAAACAGATTCAACTCAGCACTGCGTGAAGACGTGATTGCGCTTTGGTGTTCCTGAGTTCTCATTTTAGTCTTCTTTTCCCTATTGTTTTCTGCCTGCACCGTGGTGTTACTTTAGTGGCCGCCTTCGGCTCTACCCTAAGGCCCATTGCAAGCACAAGATGTCTTTGCACAGAATAACGATGTCCACTACAAAAAAATTCAGTAGCTTCTGGGACAATTTAACCATGGCCACACAGGGGTCCCAAGAAGAGACATCTTTAAATGGCCCTGACATTCCCTAGAAATTACCAGACAGTAGCCCACTCCGATACATCAATGAACGCTTGCTTCTCCCTTCATTTAGAAAACAGTGCAGGCCCTCTCTCAACGAATGTTAGTGACTCTCTTCAGTTTGGATGGACACGAGGCAGCTCAGGCTGAAACACCCATCCAGAGAGTCTTGCCTGTGAATAGACCTACAACGCCTGGCTCAGTCTCCCTTCAGTCACTGGGCACAAGACGCACCCAGTAACACTACCAGTGCCCTTCCTGAGCAGAACGCCTTTTCAGAACATGTGCACATTCTCCCACCCACCCGCCAGAGGCAGGAAAAAGTCCAGGCATTTGTGCCAGTTCATTTAGATCTTAGCAGAGCGTAAAATGAACTCTTGGGGAAATTATTAAAACATGCAATTTGCAGGTCTTTCCATAATAAACAAAGCCTGCCTCCCAAGGAAGGAGCCCTTCTCCTGTGCTGTCGGCACTCTTCTTCTCTCTGGTTTGTGACTCGCAGCCAGGGCTGGCTTTCCGACCATCGGAGACAGCATCTCACAGTAAAGGGCCACCATTTTCATTAGGAACAACTCCGATCCCCTGGAAATGATGCAGCTTAGTCAGAACAGGAAAAAGTAGGATTCTGGTACAGGTTGAGGCAGGACTTGCTATAAATCTCAGGACAGTCATCAAGTGGCCACCAGAGCCTGGTTCATGAGGGGTGAACTGTCCTCCATCTGGACATTCATCTGTAGGTACTTGTCTCACTTTGGGTATCATGGGGCTTCAGAGACAGACCCCTGACTGGCCACACCTGTTCTGAACAGTCTTCCTGCTCAGGTCAGACAATTTCTCAAGCAGGGCACCCACAGTTTACTGAAGATCTGTCCCTGTACTAACTTGTGTCACGAATGCAGGTCCATGTCTGTCTTGCTGATGTCAGTGTATTGCATGCCCAGCCCTGAGGTCAGCACCAAATGGGTGCTCAGTAAACACCTGTTGGTGGTGGGGTATGATGCTGTGGACAGGACTGGCCAGAGCTCCATCTGCCTTCACCACTATGTCCTGCTACCATCCATGCAACCAGATCTATTCCTGTTTCAGTCTGTTTCCACAGAGACCGAGAGAAATGGTGACAATCATTAAGCCTAGAAAAAGGTACTAGGTTCACAGCCCTGTGGAGATGGCGGAGAATAATTCTCTTTCCTGAATGGGAGCATTCTCAGATCAGAGCTGCTCTGCATAGGGGAAGGAGAAAGCTGTATATCCCACCCCCGAAAGTAGATAGCAAGAGAAAGCACAGAGACAGCAGGCGGGCAGGGCCAGAGCTACCTTGCTGTGGGAAGCCGGCTGCTGGCAACCTGGAACAGGGACACACCAGCCAGATCTGTGCTTTACAGAGGGGACACGGGGAAAATGAGCCTGGGGGCTGCTGAGGGGCCAAAGGCGAGAGGCTGTGGCCGAGCTGCGGAGAGAGGCTAGAGGGAAGAGGTTGGCTCTTCCACCCAAAAAAGGAAGAAGCCAGAGCCCCGACACTCAGGGGCCGCAGTGTTGCCTACTGATGCGAGGTCCAGGTTGGGAAAATGGTGTGTGTTTTCTGGCTTCCAGCAGCTCCCCTCTGGCTGGGCATTAAGGCTGTCTCCACATGTGGCCCTTCAACCCCTTGAGCCCCATACTCTTGCCAGTTTCTCATTTGCAGGCAGACCAGCCTCTGCCGGTGTAGTGCCGTACCCACCTCTGCCATGCACATACCACACCCTGCTCTGCCCTGGTTGTCTGCCTTGTAGGGTTCTTCCTCTTATGGTGATGAGAGCACTGATTTCAGACCCCCAGACTTTAGAACCTGCCAGTACTGAGTGCTCCTCATTCCCTGTGTGACAGGAGGTAGGTGCCTTCACCTCTCTGGTGACCTAATTTTTCTCATCTAGAAGGGATAATGATACTTACCTTGCAGAGCTATAAGATAGAGCAGAAATAATATCCAAAGAGCTCCTGGAATGATCGGTGGCACAGATTCAAGTTCTCAAGTCAACACCTAGGACTGCAGCATCCACAGATTTCTTAGTCCCTAAGGCCGGGTCGCAGCCCACCTCCTCCGGGAAGCCTTTCCTACCCAGGGGGAACACATCAGCCTCCCCTCGCGCGAACCTGGAGCCCTTGCCATCTGCCCGTCACTCTTTTCCATCGGGCACTGATCCTTCTGCAGGGGCTTCTTCTGTCTCCCCAGTGCACAGACAATTATCCAAGAGCAGAAAGCCCCTCCTCTCCTTTTCCTGCACTTCGTGGCTAGGCACATAGTGGACGCTCTCTCTGATGGGCAGGCAGCCCGCGGCCAGTTCACTGAGAGCTGGAGTTTTGTCCAGTGGGGAGACTGTGAAGAGGGGAGTTCTTGAAGGGGTGAAGAAAGGGTCATTTGGGCCAGAGTCCACCACACTCCCAGTCTGGTTTTTCCTCCTCTCCCTTGTGAGGCCAGGCGCAGAGTGACCAATGCGCCAGGGGCTGGCTGCGCATGATTAATCACCTTAAAAGCAAACATTCATCTTGGTGCAGGATTTTTACTTTTCTTCTCTAATAATGGATTCAAGAACCTAGCTATTAATGAGCCAGATCATTTGCACTTTGCTTAAGCAAAAAATAAAATAATAAACCGTCGGGCCCTCGTGCAACACCACTTTCTGGCAGATCGAATGGACTGCTGTAACCGAAGCACGCACTTACGTATGCACGCACACTCAGTCACCGATCCACGACAGTGTGCAAACATTTTGCAACAAGCACAAAATGATTTCTGTACACAAATAATTACTCGTTTCCCCCTGAAGGGTTTTTCTCTGCTCCTTGCTTTCCCAATTGCTCAGAGCAATTAAGCCACAAATCCCTGAGCTATGCTCCCCCTGCACTCTTATTCATAAACTCTGACCTCAGTCCCAAAGAAATCAGTTATCAGATGCAACAATTCCTCAAGGATCCTCAGCCACCAAGAAAAGGTCATGGATATTCATCCCTCTCACCACCTGCTCTTCTAATAGGGATCCTGAAAAGACAGAAGATTTCCTGAAAGGAGAAGCCAGAGGGAAATCTCTCCATCTTCACCCTTCTTACTTGATTGCCTGTGGAAAATCAGCCATCACAGTGGATGTGTGAAGTTCCAGCCAGGAAGTGAAATATTGCAATAGACCAAGCCAAGAAGAGGAGACAAATTCCACACTTACAGTGACTAACTGTCTGACCTTAACCAGTTTCTTAACTTCATCTAGCCTTCAGAGCCCCATTTGTGCAATGAATAGTTTGGTTTTGATCATCCTAAACTCTGCCTTTTCACAGCTAAAAATTCCTGGCACAACAGAGCAGGAACATGAAGAATTAGAGCTGTCAGAAGAAGTACAAATGGTTAATTAATACACAAAGAAACGTTCATCAACTAGTGGCCATTCAAGAAATGCAAATTTGCCCAGGTTATAAGATCTAGGCATAAAAAATGATCAAACAATTAATATGCAATATATTTAGTGTTGATTGCTTACTATTTTTTATAAATTCTATATTATTTCTATCCTTTTTTCTGTTTTGCTTTTTAAAATAAAAAAAAGAGAAAAACAAGAAATGAAAATTTAAAAAACACTGAGATTTCATCTTATCCCAGAAAGAATAGCTATCTGCCAAGGTTGCAGGGGAAAAGGAACTCTTCTACACTGCAAGGAGGAGTATGAACTAATACAACTCCTATACAAGTCACTATAGAGATTCCACCAAAAGCTAAAAGGAGAAATTCCATTTGACCTAACTATTCCCTTTCTAGGTAGGTAACTCAAAAGAGTTAAAGACACAATATTATAGTGACACATATATGCCAGTGTTTATAGCAGTACAACTCGATAGCTAAATCTTAGAAATAACCTACATACCCATCAACAGATAAACATAAAGAAAATGTGGCATTAACACACAATAGAGTACTACTTGGCCATAAAGAAGGATAAACTTGAGTCATCTGTAGGGAGATGGATATGCCTCGAGTCTAAAATGTTACATGAAACAAATCAGACACACGAGCTTCAACACTGCATGGTTTCTCTTACTCAAAATACAAGTAAAGAGCAAAATAAAATATAGAAAATAGGAAATAAGGAGACAGAATGAGCAGGGGATCAAGGAGGTGGAGGAAAGGGAAAAGAGAGGAAAAGCAGGGGAGGGGAAGGGAATGAAAGAAGAATTGAGATGTGTTATTTATGCACAGGTGCCGACTACCTTCTAGGAGTGTGATCATTATGTACTGCCGATGTGTGCCAATAAAAAATTTAAAAGAATTAGAACTAAGAAAAATTTAAAAGAATTAGAACTAAAAAGAGCATCCGTGCTCAGTTCCTAGGTGAGTTGCCCTTGAGAACTCTCAGTTCTCAGGTGAACTAAGCACTGAAAATGCTCAGTCCCAGGCGAACTGCCCACCGCGCATGCTCAGGGCCAAGGCAATCACTACAGACTTTGCATCTATTAAGAAATAAAGGTAGAAAATATTACATATAACTTTAGGCCACAAATTTAACAACTTAGGTGAAACAGTCAAACTCAGAAAAACTAATTCACCAAAACTAATATAATATGAAATCATGTCAATAACTATATCTCTAAAGTAATTATCAGTTAATAATCAAAAACCCAAGTCCAGGCAGATTTAGCAATGAGTTTATCAAACATTTCAGGAAGAAATAATAGCAATATTAAACAAACAAAATCGGGGAGCATAGAATATCACCCAACCACTTACTGAAGCTGGAATAACCCTGACACCATAAACTGACAAAGATATCATAGGAAAAATAATTATCCCTCACTAAAGTATTAGTGATAAGATTTTTGGCACAAAACAAGAGAGGGCACTGGAGATCTGCACAGGAGACGCAGGCACTCTCTGAGCAGCCGCGGAGGGCAGATGCTTTTATTAGCTCACCTAGGGGAGGAGTTCGTGGTCCCAAGGGAAGGTCTTGCTAGCAGCGGATTGGAGATTGCTTTGGCGCATGCGGGGCCAGGGACAGGAAGTTTATTCTGGGTTGAGGGAAGAAGAAGGAAGTGAGATAAGCTGTTGTTTTTGGCTGCTTCACCGTTTTGGCCCTATGCCATGATGACTCCATGAAGTGCACATGGAGAGAAACCATGAAGTAACAAATTATTTAAATAAAGTAGCAAATAGAACAAAACACTTGACTAAGTGGAATTTATCGCAGGAATACAAGGTAGACTTTAACACTTGGGAAATGCATGAAGGAAACAACACTTTTCCCCAAAAATTTCACAAAATTAACTGAATAAGAAAACCAGTACGATTTACAGTATTAACTGAATAAAGAAGAAAAAGCATGCAATTCAGATAAAGCATTGGATAAAATCCAACCTGCGTTATAGCAAAAAAAAAAAAAAAACCTACAAATAAAAATTCCTTAACCTGATGAAGGCATACATTAAATATCTATACATGACACCTCATAGTGAAATATTTGACTTTTTCTTATAAAATTAATAGCAAATTATTAGATAATTATCTTAAACATTGTATTAGAAGTTTTAGACAGTATAATAGGATTCAAAAAATAAAGGTCCTCAGTATTGGAAAATAAGAAGGCTGTAATTATTCACAGTGATACAGGTATGCAGATAGTATACTCTATAGAAAAATGTAGCAAAGGAACTGAATTTATTAATCTTGCAGCACAAAATATCATTATACAAAAATCAATTATTGTTTTACATATTGACAAAAACTAAAAAATTAAAACTTTTTAAAATTACTACTTACAATAGAATTAATAGAAACAGTCATTTAGAAGCTGATTGTATTAACAAGCTGCAAAACTGTTCTCCTGGAAATTACAAAACACTGCTGAGAGAAATCTAAAAGAACTAAATAAATGGGAAGATATACCTTATCTACGGATTAAACAATGTGATACTGTCAAGATGTCATTTCTAAAACTGATGTCAGTCACAGTCTGAAAACCCAAGGGAAATTTTTAAAGAAACTGAAAAGTTGATTCTGAAATATATGTGGAAATGCAAGTTAGCTAGAATAACCAAAGCAGTAATTCAAAACAAAGTTGGAAGACTTAAACTACTAATTTCAAATTTTCCCATAAAGCAACACTAATCAAGTCACTATTAACACAGTCAGAAAACAAGCCATTTCTTGAATGATTGGTCATATTGAATATTTTTTCATGTATGTACCTACCATGTGTATTTCTTCTGAGAAATGTCTGTTCATCTCAAATGCCCATTTTATGATTGGGTCTTTGAATCTGAAGGGTCTGATTTTTTTCAGTTCTTTATATGTTCTAGATATTAGTTCTTTTCCTGAAGAATGGCTAGCAAAAAAAAAAAATTCCCACCCTGTGGATTGTCTTTTCACTTTGTTGTTTATTTCTTTTATTGCGCAAAAGCATTTTAATAAGATGAGATCTCAGTTGTTGATTCTTTGTGATAATTCTTGAGTGACGAAAGTTTTGTTCGTAAAGTCTTTCTTAATTGTTCTATCTACCAGCAGATTTAGTGTTTCTGTATTAATATTTAGACCCTTGATACATTTTAATTTTAGTTTAGTGCATGGTAATAGGCATGGATCAAGTTTCAGTCTTTGGCATGTGGAAAGCCAATTTTTGCAGCACCATTTATTAAAGAGGCTGTCCTTCTTCCAGTGGACATGTTTGGTCCTTTGTCAAAGATCAGGTGACTGAGCTCATTTGAAGTCATTTCTGTATTTTCTAATCGGTTCTTGGTCCTTGGGGCTGGTGGGGCTTTGGGGGGGTTGTTTTGTTTTGTCTTTTGCTTGTTTGTTTTGCTAGTATCATGTTTTTATCGCAGTACCTCTATAGTATAATTTGTTCAAGTCAGGGATTGTGATGTCCCTGTTCCCCAGAATTGTTTTGCTATTCTAGGTCTCTTTTGGTCCAAAATGAATTTTAGGAATGTTTCCTCTAGTTCTATGAGATATGCTAATAGGTATTTTGGCTGAGATTTAATTAAATCAGTATAGTAATTTTGGGAGTATGACCATTTTCACCATGTTGGTTCTTCTGACCCAAGTGCAGGGCATATCTTTCCATTTTCTGATATCCTCTTCAATCTCCTTTTTCAGAGTACTATAATTTTCAATGTAGAAACCTCTTTCTTTGTTAGACTGATTCCCTAAGTATTTCATTTTTTATGCTATTGTGAAGGATGTTTTTTCCTAGTTTTTCTCTCAATAAATTTGCTATTCATGCACAAGAATGCTACTGATTTTTGAGTGTTGATTTTATATCCAGCTATGCTGCTAAATCTGGTTATGAAATCGGGAAGTCTTTTGGTGGAATTTTGGCATCTCCTATGTATAATAGCACATCATCTGCAAATAATGATAATTTAACTTCCCCCTTTCCTATCTTTATCCCTTTTATTTCTTTCTCATGTCTAATTCCTTTAAAACAGTGCTGAGACTACATCTCACTCCAGAAAAATGGCTATTATCAAGGAAGTAATCAATAACAAATGCTGGTGGAACTTTGAGGGAAAAGGAATCCTTTTCCACTGTTGGTGGGAGTATAGACTGGTGCAACCACTGTGGAAATCAGTGTGGAGATTCCTCAAGAAACTAGAATTAGAGATCTTGTTTCATCCAGCTATTCACCTTCTTGGTATCTTCCAGGAAGAATTAAAAGCATCACACCACAGTGATAAATGAGCACCTATATTATAACAACAGTTTTTAGTAGCCAAACCTTGGAAGCAATCAGATGCCCATCAACTAATGAATGGATCAAAATGATGTGGGTTTTTATGTAACAGAGTATTACTCAGTCACAAGGCACAAAAGCGAGACATTTACAGCTAAATGGATGCACCTTGAGACCATAATCATAAATGAAATAAATCAGACACACATGTATAAATATCACATTGTCCTTCTGTTGTAAGAACATGAAAATGTAAATAAGAACCAAAATGTACAATAGATTGTGAAATAAGAAACTATTCAAAAGGAAAAGGGAACTAAGGAGAAGGAAGGAAAGGAAAGAAAACATGAGAAAAGGAAAGATAAAATGAAAAGAGTTAGGAGTGGTGGCACAAGACTGTAATCTCAGCACTCAGGAGAGTGAGGCAGGAAAAGCACCTGAGTTCGAGGTCAGGCTGAGCTACATAAGTGAGTTCAAGGCCAGCCTGAACTGCGTAGTGAGACAGTGAGGCCCCATCATAAAAGAAAGAATGAAAGAAGAAACAAAGGAAGGAAGAAGGGGAGGAGGGAAGGAAGGCAGGCTTTGTAAAGGCAGAAGGAAAGGGAGTTTGAATGGAGGAGACAGAAATGGGGAAAACAAAGATGAATCAAGATACATCATGTATAGATACAAATTCCCTAAAGCGAATGTGGTCATTAGGTATACCTAAATTTTACCAATAAACTTAATTAAACTTAAAAAAAGAAAAAGAAAACAAACCACAAGAATATGTTTGTGATCAGTATACCTGACAAAAGGTTAGCATTCAGAGTACATAAAGAACTTTTAAAACGCAATAATAAAACCAAAAAAAAAACTTTTTAAGACCAAGAACTTTTTAATGGACAAAAGATTTTCAGACATTCACAAAAGAGATTATACAAATGGCCAACAAATGCATCGAAGGACAACTGATATAATTAACCATCTAGGAAAGGCCAATGAAATGGCAGTGAGATCCCCAATGCATCCATCAGTGCAGTTAAGTTAAATGAACTAATACTGTCAGTGTTGGTGAAGGAGCGGAACACTGGTTAACTGTAGTGTATGGTCGAGTGTAGACTGGTGCAACCACTGCAGAAAACCGGCTAGCACTTTCCTGTGGTTCAGAGGGCACTGAGATGACTCAGCAATTCAAGGGCTAGCACTGCAGCCAAGAGAACAGAAAATACAGGTTCACTTTGAGAGTGGACGTAAATGTGCATTGCTTTCCCCAGAGTAGCCGAAAAATGCAAACAAACCAGATGGCAATCCCCTATGAATGGGTAAGCAAACTGTGGCATATTCCTACTATGAGAGACTACTTAGCATAAAAAGAAAACTATGGATACATAGGACAGTAGGTGAATTTTTAGTATATGGGAACCAACAATGGCCACCCCAGACAACTTCACTGTGTGTAACTCTGTGTAACTCCGTGTACACAGAATCATAGAGTTTTTAAGATCCTCCACTCTTGTGAGACTCCACTACTTGGGGATGCGAAGGATTTATTGCAAAGAACATGAGAAGCCCCTTTCCAGGTGATGGAAGTGTTCTACAAGTTGAGGCTGGTGATACGTATCACCCTGACAGTGAGGAGATACATCAACTTGTGTACTTTTAAAGGGTGCATGCTTAAATGTATGCAAATTACTCTTGAATACCATTAAAGTTAATTTTAAAAGGTGTGTGTCTGCTTAGAGACTGCACACAACTTCCGCCAGCTCTCCCAGTCCGTCATGAGGGAGGCTGCGAAACGTGGTCCAGCTGTGTGGCCAGGAAAAAAAGGGAAAATAGTTTTGGTGAAGGGTGACAGCTTCTGCTCTACCCAGCTGTCTGCTGCTCAGAGGGCCACTAGACACCAAGCAGACAGGGCAAGTGTGTCGGTTTTGTTGTTTACTGTAACAGAATACCTGCTGCTGGATTCTTCACAGCCCACGTCTTGCTCTCATCCATACCTCGGGCCAAATTACAGCTTTTCACGTCCATGAATACAGACCTGACAGTACTAGGGTTCGAGTAGATTACCTTTTTTTTTTTTTTTTTTTGTACCAGAGATCAACTCATGACCTTGCACTTACCAGGCAGGCACTTATGCCACTGAGCTAAATCCCCGGCCTTGATCCTGGATACTTTATGAAAAGATTTATTTAGCTCTCAGTTTTGGAGGTTGGAAGTGCAAGATCTGTTCAGCCTCTGATGAAAGCTCACTTGGCTGTGTCAAAACATGACAGAGAAGCAGACAGGACAATGGCAGTGGGGGCCAGGCCCATGGGGTGCCCTCAATTAATAACAATCTGCTCTCTCGAGTACTAACTCACCCTCCAGCCCAGTATGGATCCCTTCCAAGGGCAGTGTCCCCATGACCCAGGGATTTTGATTAGGTCCCCACCTCCTAAGGTTTCCACCACCTCAACACCACCACTCTGGGGACCAAGCCTCCAGCTCATGAACCTTTAGAAGACAAACCACATCCACACCACTGCAGCATGGATGCTGCAAGGGTTACGGCAAAGCTGGAGAAGAGGCAAAGAGGAGCAAAGGGCTAAGCGTGGAGCTGTGGGGAAAGCGAAATGGGAAGGCTTCCCGGCAGAGAAGCCACTCTCAAAGCCCAGTTCCTAATCATAAAGCAAGGGGAAATGGTATCAACAGAAGCGTGGGAACAGGAAGGCAAGGGTTTGAAGGACTGATGGGAAATCCTGCAGCTGGACCTGCGCACTCACCGCACTTGGTCACCCGTCCAGCTCCCCCACCGGCTGGCAGTAATAAGAGGTAGCTCAGGCTTGGGACATGGCCCAGAGACTGAGCAGAAGGCAGCCCCTCCTCTGGGGGAGGTCCTGTGCTGTGACTCAGGCTGCACCCCAGGAAACAGGTAGACAAGGAGCCAACCATAGCCCGGAAGTCCTGCCTGGCGGGAGTCCACTCGCAACCCTCACTCCCATCTAAGTCACTGCACAGCAAAGATATCAGTTTCCCAGCAAGTGGAGGCCCCAGAAGGCCCCAGCTCCTGGCTTGGAATACAGCCTGGTTAACCCTTCACCTCCCAAATAGGGAAATCTAACCATCAGTTATTCCTTTCCAAAGGTTCATACCCACCTACCTAGATTTGGCTAGTTCGCCTATTCCAAAGGGACATCAGAGAATGGAAGATGCAGAGTCCACTGCCTTCTGCTCCCTTCTACTCCTTGCTGTCTCAGTGATAAAATCAAGGCTCAGAGAGGGCCAATGCTTAGCCCAAGTTCCACACCTGCTGGCTTCTTCCATTGTGTTCAAAGTCACTGCTATCCATCAGGTGTGACAGGGTAAGTGTCCAGGGTCCACGAAATATTTAAGGCCTGGAAAAGAAGGATTAGCACCAAAATGTGAAAAAAATGCAAAATCAAGTTTAATAAAGTGTTTAAGATAAAACATGTGTGTGTGTATATGATGGGAGAAGCATTCAAAGCACAAGGCTTTGAGACTAAAATTGTATTGTCTACCTCTCGGCAGAGCAGGCTGGAGAAATGCTGCCCAGGAGTGAACCGGCCCTGCGGGATTCTGCCCTCCAGGAACTGAAAGCTGCTCCTTGGCTAGAAGCTGCCTGGGCAGCTAACTGAGCTGCAGCCCCACAATAGAATCTCCCCAACCCTGCTGAGACTGCAGTACCGCAGCCCCTCACCCCTGCTGCAGTGACCGACCGAGCCCATTGGTGATAAGGTGCCAGGGAGAAGCCCAATTTCATGTTGCAAGCAGGTTATGCTGATGGAAACACGATAAAGGCACCGTGCTGGGTGCTTAGCTGTACCAGGAATCCCAGGAAATGTTTCCCTCCATAAAAGGTAAGACATCCTGTGCTGCCTGGGGCAATAAGACATGAGCATGCCTAGGAGCCAGTCCCCCACCCGAGACCTTCAGTTATGAGGAGGAGAGCATGGGTTTAGGTCTTAAACACCCAGGCTCAAAGCCCGGATGCAACCTTACCTAGCAGACCTTCTGCAGAGAAGCGAGGCAACTGTGCTGAGCCTCAGTGTCTTCGATTATAAGACGTGAGGGAGAGTAGATTGTCATTTCCAAGCATCCCTGGGGCCTAAACTGTCCTGAGCCTGTGCTTCTCTCCCTAGACATGCGGCCCTGAGCCCTTTCTATCTCATTGACCCCAAAGGTCTTCCCAGGCCTAAGGACCATCTGAGCCTCAGTCTGCATTGCTGCTGTAGAAGCACCCTGATCCCCTGTCACTCCATCCTTCCCCTCGATTCCCCCCCGGGGCTGCTTGTCTCGAGCTGCTCCCCGTCATCCCTAGTAAGTGGGTTCCTGGACACCAGGGAACCACAAGAGCTGGGGTGCTGTTGATTTTTTGCTTTTCCTATAAAAGCTTACAAGTGTGTAGCTGAATTCACCCACCCCTGTCTTCCGTGCTGCCCTGGTCATACTTTCCATTTTCATACATTATAAACCTGACAACACAATGTTCCATTTTTTCTTGAAGCAGACACTTACCCTTCAAAGAAGTTAAAAGAAAATTTTCTTTTTTATATTTATTCTCATTTTCCCCTCGCTGATGTTTTTCCTTCTTTCTTTTCTGAGGCTCCATCTGGTGCCATTTCCCTCTGCTTTGAAAAATGCCCCTTTAGCATATTGTGTACTACATGTCAGATCGGCTCTTGTTTATCTAAAAATGCCTGATAGTGCCTTCATGTTGATATGGAAAGGGTATTTTTCATTGGAGGTAGAACTTTGAATTGGCTGGTTTGCTTTTGGGGGTTTGTTTCTCTCAGTATGTTAAAGACGTCATTCCGCTGTGTTATGATCTGCATTCTTCTGGATGTGAAATCCGTTATCACTGTTCCTCTGTGTGTGAAAGTATTCTCTCTACTCTCAATTTTCTCTTTGCTTTTCAGCAGTTGCTTTTCAGCAGTACCTGCATACAGTTTTCCTTGTGTTTATCTAGCCACAAGGTTTGCTGAGTTTCTTGGATGTGTAAACTTTTTTATTTGGGGAAATTTGGGACACTGTTCTTTTTTGTATGCTTTCTCTGTCCAATCTTCTCTTTCTGCTCTTATAGTAGCCTATACATATGATAGACTACTTGATATTGTCTCAAAACACTGATACCATGTTCACTTTCATTTCAATTAATTATTTTTTCTTCTACAATTTGGATGTTTTCCTCTGCTCTCTCTTCCATTTCATTCATCCATTCTTCTTCCATCTCTGATTCACTGTTAAGCCCATTGGTAAAATTTTCATTTCAGATTATTTTACTTCTCATTTCTGAAATTTCCATTTGGCTATTATTTTTACTTTTTCTCTTATATGGTCAACGTTATGATCAAGCCCTTGCATATTTTAGTAGCTTCTTTTTAAAAATTTTGCCAACTAATTCCAATATCTCGGTCATTTCAAGGTTTCAAAAGTCAGTAGAGTCCGTGTGTGTGTGTGTGTGTGATTTCCTATTGGGTTTTTTTTGTGAAGAACCCAGATCAACACATCTCTTCTGCCATCATATGCTGCTCGGATGTCAGAAAATAGACTTTGCCTCTAAATGGGAGGAGTAACAAAGTCACCCTGCAAAGGAACATAGGTACCAGATAAGGGGGATTCTGTGTCCATCACATGATGCACCACCACACCCATTTCTATCCTTATAATGACACAGTAGGAGATACAATCAACTTAAATTCAAATACTTGAAAACTCAAAATAATTCACCAATAATAATGAAAAAGAGACATGGAAGAGAAATGCTTTATAACAAAACAGTATGCATCTTACTATGTAAATGCTTAGTTACAATTGCACTACAAGATGTCATGAAAGAGACTCTTGTACTTACATGTAGAGACCAGGCAGGTAGAAATTTTGAAGACATAGGGGTAGGCAAAGAGTTCATGAACAAAACACAAACTGCATGAAAAGTACTTCCAAGATTCAACACATGGGATCTCGTCTTATTAAAAAGTTTTTGCTCTTCAAAAGAAATTACCAACAAAGTGAAAAGAAAACCCACAGAATGGGAAAGAATTTTAGCCAGCAACCCCTCAGACAAAGGACTTATATCAAGAACATATAAAGAGCTGAAAAACATCAAACCCCCCAAATTCAAAGACCCACTCCAAAAATCGGCATCAGGGATGAATACATATTTCTCAGATGAAGAAATACAAATGGCAAATAAATACATGAAGAAATGCTCACCATCACTGGTCATTTGAGAAATGCAAATTAAAACAGCATTGAGATTTCACCTCACTCTAGAAAGAAGAGCTGCCATTAAGAAATCAACCAGTAACAAATGTTGGTGGGGCTGTGGGGAAAAAGGAACACTGCTCCACTGTTAGTGGGAGTGTAGACTGGTGCAGCCACTGTGGAAATCATTATGGAGATTCCTCAAAAAACTAGGATTGGCAGTCCCATTTAATCCAGCTGTTTTCCTCCTGGGTATTTTCCCAAAAAAAACTGAAAAAGTCATGTCACAGCTATGTATGTGCACCTATGTTCATAGCTACACATTTTGTAATAACTAAATCTTAGAAACAACCAAAACGTCCATCAACCTCAGAATGTATGAAAAAGATGTGGTATTTTTATACAACAGAATATTACTCAGCTATAAAAAAGGATGATCTTGAGGCCTTTATAGGTAAATGGAGGCAACTTGAGACTATACTCATAAGTGAAATAAAATCACTCACATTTGTAAATATATTGTCTGGTGTAAAAAATAAATAATAGCAATAATAATAAACTGAAAGTGTAATAAGATCCAAAATGTACAATAGATATTTTAATAATGAAAGGGAAAGAAAGTGCTCAAAAGGAAAGAACAACTTGCAGACGTACACATATAACTGTATGTTTAAGTCTGCAAGATACATAACTGTACTACTAATCCTGTTAGTTCATCAAAGAGAATAGTTTGTGCTGTCATTCTTTGTTCATTTTTATGCTTTGATTTTGTAACTTGAACAATTACTTCTAAGATAACAATGAATGTATGATATATTAGTGTTGATGTCTTACTACTATTTTTTTGAAATTCTGTATTATTTCTACCTTTTTCTGTTTTGATTTTTAAAAATAAGAGAAATTGAAGAAGAAGAGGAGGAGGACCAGGAGGAGGAGGAAGAGGAACGCCTGGCTCCGTGTGTGACTTCAGCGGGGAGGGTTAACCTTTTGAGAACATTGCAGGGCAACCAGGCACTCCTCCCATTTTTGTTTGAACCAAAATTGCTCTTTAAAATTTGAGGTGGCCCCTAGGGGGCAGTAGTGACGGTTGAAAAGGATCAAACAGCGAAATACAGTATTGTAACAGGGCCATGAGCTATAAATGTACAAGGTGGAAAGGACCCCAGTGCACCATCAGAGGCAAAGCACCACCCAAGAGAACCACCAGGGATGTTCTAGGAGCAAAAGGAGCTACGGGGGAGGAAGCGTTCAGGAGAGGGCGATAGAGAAACCCACGGAGGCCAGCAGATCCATTAAGTAAAGGCCCTGTGTTTCTCATTACATCAAAAACAGGCAAGAGTCGATGATGTGCCCTCCTGGGGAAAGGCCAGCCAGGCAGCCCACCCCACCCAGGTGGCTCACAGATCCCACTTTGAGGGCATGAAGGCACCTGACAGCCAATCATTTGTCCAACTCCAGGACTTGGAGCTGACCTGTTGAAATTGCTTCTTAAGGACTGTACAAAGGAAAATTGAGGGCTTTCATGGAGAGATTCTGGACCAAGGAAGTACCTTAGGGTTTAGCTTTGGATGTGGCAAGCCCCTTCCTCCAATTCCCTTAAGGAGGAAGATCACAGCCTGATGCCACGACTGTGGATAACGCAACGGTTTCCAGTGGCAGAGGAAGCTGGCCAAGGCCCTGCCTGTGTCTGTATGTGGCTCACACACCAAGAATGTGATCTATGAGTTGTGGAGTCATTTCTGTTAATTAAACTCCTTAATATAATTTTGAGGTAAGAGTGCTTGGCCTATGTTTCAGACAGTCTCTGGAGGACTAGGGAGTGGGAGAATACGCCATCTGGCAAATCACCATGAAGCTTAATCACCTAGAGGAATTTGTAGAAAATTACATTAATGGAGGAGGGATGGATGGATAAACAGACAAACCCACACACACAGTATCTCAGCAATTGAGGCTGAGAGCAGGTTTCTGTGACTCCCTTCCAAGGCCAAGGCACCCAGCCCGCCTCTAACTCCACACAAATTCCCAGAGGCCATAATGCACGATCTCCTCCAGCCACAGAGCCCAGGTGATGGCAGTTTTCAGTCTTGTGCTCTGATAGTTCCTCCCTGACTCATCCAGGAGTGAGGATCCCTGACCACTCCCCAAAATCAAATCCTCTTATTCCTCAGATTGTGTTTATGCAGAGCCACAAAACTGCTATGTTCACACAGGGCCATGCATCTTTGGAAGAAAGTCAATACATAATTATGTGTTCTGTCTGCTGTCTGTGGCTCAGAGTCAGGCTGGTGGGCGATTCAGGAGAGAGAAAGCCAAGGGACTAGTCAGGACTTGCCTACAAGATGCGCCCTCGCTGCGTGGAAGACACGGGGACCGAGGACCAGCCACCACTGTGGCTGCCTCTCGGGTTTCACGGCCTTTTCCACCTGCTGCACCCTTGAGCTGTGACAAGTTTAACCAAGGAGAGTCAAGGTTGCTGGATGTCTGGCTTCTTACAGGGAACTTTCTACTGTCCACAGGAGCTGGACCCTGCATGGCCTCTTCACCTGCCTTGCTACCTCTGTAGCCAATCAGTGCAAGGTTCCTTTGACTGATTCAAGCGGAAATCATGCATTGGCAAAATGCATCTCTGCTAATGGTCCTAGAGTCACCAGATGACACTGGATAATGCTAGAAGCCAGCAGTTGACATAGCCGGCTGCTGGTCACTGCCCCTGCCAGCTGATCCCGCTGAATGCTGGTCTCTGATGCTGATCGTCATTGGCTGCTGACCTCTGGTGCTCCTCAGTCCTATGAGCCCCTACTGCCTATTGTCCTTTCTGTTGAACTCTGTCCACACCACTCCCGATGAAAATCCTGAGTAGATTCACAGGATTTTTAGAGCTCCTGCTGAGAAGTGAATCATAAGTAGATTTACAGGGCCACCAAAGTGAGTCTTTATTTTAGTGGGGCCTGCACTGCTGCAGAAGGGTGTCAGCAAGCTGAAGAGAGCCCGCCCAGACTCACCTGAGAAGCTGTGTGGGGAATGGTGCTATCTGGCAGCTGCAAGTGGGTGACCCGCCCAGGACAGGCCATGGATTGGTTCAGGGCTCCCAGACAGCCTCAGTTGTGCTGGCTACAATCCAGCAAGGGCACAGGGAAACTTCTGGGAGGCTCGCCGTGCAGGTAGGTGCTGTTAACAGTTGGCCCTGGTCCCTCCCTTCCTGATCCCTCTCCCCTTTTTCCAAAGCAGTGACCTCTGAAGGGGTGGGAGCAGGGGAGAGCACTACACCTGCAGCCCAGCAGCACTCACGCTGGGGTGGAGCAGAAAAGCAGCCTCTAGACATCCAAGAAAGACACTGAAGCCAGCTGCCCCAGTCCACTGAGAGGAGAGAGGTGTGGCAGCCACTGGTCAAGCCCTGTCCCCTCTCCAGCTGGCACAGGAAAATGGGAAAGGTAGGCACACTTCTGTCTCACCTCCAACTTCTCCCTATCCTCTACCCTACATGGGCACTGGCCATTCAAATAATTTCCCCCAAACTGCAAAGGTGACTATGTCATTGGAATGCCTGAAGTTATTCTGGACAAGCAGAACAAGGTTAGAAACATCTTGCATGAACTCCAAAAGGCCCAGGTATGAGTCTCAGCTGGGCTACAACAAGACCTTGGTTAAGTTACTGGACCCTTCTCTATGATGGAGAAAATAAGAGAATTGAACCGTGATGGTGTTGTTGGTGAGGATTCTATGACATGATAAAGAGCCAAACACCACACTGCACACCATATAAGTACCAGCCACCTTACTGTTTATTGTTTGTATTGCTACTGCTATTATTTATGGCTTCCTTCCTGCAGACACTGCCATCTCCTCTCTAGGACTCCTTCACACATTTGGAGGAGCAGCACCTATGCAGGCCCCTGCTTTGTGGGCACAGAACCTGGATACAACTCATTGTGCATTGGAAGGGGAGCCATCCTTTCGGGCTTCCCTCTACGGTGGCGTGTGCTTAGAAGGATGGGCTCAGGTAAAACTAGACCGTGGCTCAGACCATGTGAAGATTGAGCTCAATGTAGAGCCAACCTAAGAGCCTCAGAATTAGACCACGATCAGGGCTCAGCCTGGAAATGGGTCCAGAATTTTCACTGGGGCCACAGCCTAAGGAAAAGCAGCAGAGTTTCTTGAGTTGAACACCTGGGTTTCTTGTACTGGAAGATTTCTGTGAATGTAACCTTTGCCCAGAGCGTTGTAGATACCAGATTCTAGCCATACCACGGTCAGATACATCATTTCCCTGCATAGTTTTAATACCACTTCCAGTCCTTACGTGACATGGATACAGATTTTTTAAAACAAGAGGACCAATTTGGTCACTTACATTCTGAATACAGCATGTCTGCCCTTCTACCACTGAATGCCGAAAGATATCCTCAGCAACTATTCTCTCTGCCTCCCGCAACTTCAGACAGGCAAAAAAAGAAAAAAAACATAGCACTAATATATTTCCATTGAGTATTTCCAAAGATTCCCCTTTGGGTCCAAAAATGTTTGGGCCCCTTGGTATCTGACAACTCTCCACTGACAAGAAAGAAGCCCACCAGACAGAAATCCAGAGTGCTGATGGAACTGGACCGGAAGGTGAGCCCAGGAGCAGAGGAGGCAGGCCACACTCGGGTCAGAGAGCGGAAAGAGGAGCCCAGGGACCTGGAAGCTAGAAGTGGCTTAAAGGGGAGGTGACCAGAGGGGACCCAGGAGTGGGGCCAGGGCACTATGCTTTTCTCCAGGGACATGAGCCAGAACAGAGGCCCAGGAGACAGGGCCTGCAGTGGAGCTGGCCTCCTGCTTCCACGGGGCAGGAGCACACCCACGCTGTGCGCACTCACCACTCCACCAGGGGACCCCACACACCACGTCTTCCCCCACGTCCCTCACCCAATGCCCTGTTTCTTCGGAGGCCCAGCTAGCACCTTCTTCCCACTCCTCTCTCCTGGCTTTGCTGTTCCAACACTCTCTCAACTCCCACCTCTATTTCATCCCCAACTCTCTCACTGAGATGGTTCCAAGAGGCAGATTCTTCCACAGCATTAAAAAATAATTTATAGAAATAATGTTCATTTAATAAAAGCCACATAGAATTATGCAATTTTTACAGTGCATGACAGAATAGGGAAGGTCCGAGCTCTTGTAGAGAAACGAGTGTCTCCCACTCCGGCCTGCTCCGGGTGTGGCTGCTCCTCCGGCTAATAGCACATATTGACTTGGACAGTTTCACTGGGCACATCACTGGGCCAAGCTGGCCTCTTGTTCTGTCCCAAAGAGCTCATCCAAAGACGGCCTCTCTCCCCCTGGCTCAGAAATAGGAGGGCAGAAAGCACAAACTCACTTCGGCTGCTTCTTCTGTTTCTCCTTTTTTAAATTTATAATTAAACAGTTAGTGGCTAAATTGCATTGTAATTGATTGCAAAATTGCTTTTTTAATGAGATTTAGACACTAGGCAATAGCTTTTTTTTTTTCTTCAATATGCCCAAAGTGAACTTGGTCATTTCGACAACACACTGTCTGCCTGGCCTTCTTCCGGGCACATATAATTCTGAGATGAGCAGAGAGGAGGTTCCAAGCTGCCGTGGAGGGGACAGCGGAAGGCAGCAGTCCTTCCCCACACACACCTTCTTCCCAGCACCCTCAGAGCACCTCCGCCCCCTTGCTGCTTCATCCAAGGGTGCTGGGACTGTCAGAGCTGGGGCTCAGATCTTCAGGTTATACTCCCTGTGAGCATTCCCCAGTTCAGGATGTGTAGGGTCTCCTGCATCTCCGTCTGTGTGCCCACACCCCACCGTGAGCACGCACTGTGCTGAGAGTTGGCAGGACCTGGGCAAAACCTCAAGCTTTTCTGGCTCTGAGAAGGGTCAAAGCTCTTTGAGTCTGAGAAGCGAAGTTACTTGCTAGTATTTGCCCTCTCCCAGATGCCCACATGGCCAGTGCTATAATGTTGGCCCCTTTCCCCCTTCTCCAGAGCACCCCCCAGTCCTTGATTTACTCATGGTAACGCAGAGCCCTTGAAATTGAGAGGTTGTTGCTAGAGCTGGCAAACCGTAAGGGAAAGCTCACCCACCACTTGTTTCCTTTGGTTTGAAACCCAGGTTTCCACCCAAGAGATTGCTGGGGGGAAAGTTTCAGTAACTTTTAGAAAGTCATGCCTACACTTAGGGCTCAGTGGCAGAGCACCTGCTTGTGCTCCAGACCTGGGTTCAATCCCCAGCACCAGGAAAAAAATCAGAATCCATAGGATCAGAGCCTGAGATGAGGGATTCTGCTGGGTATGGAGACTCCAAGGAGAAGGAAGATGAGACGCCGGAAAGGGCAGGGGAAGGAACTAGGCAGACAGGGGTCTCTGCTGGTTCTAGTCCCACCCTGGCCCCACAGGGAGCATGGTCTTCACCACAGAGGCAATGTCAGCTTGAGACAAGGCGGGAGGGTGGCTTTTTGGATCTCTACAGTAGCCATGCTCTGGCTGTGGACGATGTCACTTTGAAGGGGAGGTGGCTGTTGTTTGAAAGAGAACAATCCTCTAGGACAAACTCTCTGTGCAAAGGCCAGATCAGATCTGTACTGTGCTTTGCAGTCTGTGTGGTTCCTGTTGAAACAACTCTTCTGCTGTTGAACTGTACACTAAGTCAGCACAGCCTGGGAATGGCTGCGTCCCAGTGATGGGGCATTGCTAATAGGCTGCTCAGCCACTCGTAACGCACACCTGCATTCCCAGCACTAGGAGGCTGACTCAGGAGGATCTTCTGAGCCCAGGGTTCAGTACCCACATGGGCAACACAGAAAGACCTTGTCTTTCAAACAATAAATAAAAAAATTTAAAGACTAAACTGAAAGAAAAAGCCTCAAAACAAAATCCGAGAGGAATCCCAAGCTGATGGGCCATGGAAAGAAGCTTTGTCTCTCAGGAAAAGGTTTAAGACAGGCTGACTTTAGGTTTGAATAAAGATAAATCACTGCCCTGGCTTTTGTAAAGAAAGGAGACGTGAGAGAGACTACTGGGTCTGTCCTGGTCTGTACAAGGCCTAAATATCAAAATCATCTTTTTATCCAAACCAGAAAAAAAAGAGAAGCAAAGAAAGAAAACTTAAATCCTTCCTGTAGGCACTTGGTCTGCAAAAGGAATTCTAGTCCTTTCTGGCTGGAAAACCTCATCTGAGAATCTGAGAAAACACATAGGAGCCACAGTGTAATGCTGTACCATCTCTTGCTGCTTTTTTTTCACATAAAGCATGTTAGATTTACACGTTGAAATAGCCAGATAAAACAAAACAGCAGGTCGTGGAATGCATATAATTACATTAATTTAAATGTCCAAAGCACAATACAGTAGGGACTATTTAGTAGCTCAAGTAATTTAAGATTTACATACACAGAAGCATATGAACAAATGGCATGAACAAATAATGATAGTCTGCTAGAATAAAAGCTTTAAGTTACTCAGGCATTTTGGCATTTTGCTGCTTTTAAAGTGCACCTGAATGCATGGGTTCACATGAACCCTCTATGCACTGTGAGACAGACAAGGCAGTCTCCGTGTTCCCATTTTACAGAAGAGGATTCTGAGCGCCTGAGATGTGAGAGGAGCCCTCAAGGTCACATACCTAGAAGAAGCTGGAACAAACCCTGGAGATCGAGCTGTATTTTGAAGTCACTTAAGGAGATTCTGTCTCTTCTGGCTGTGGTTCTGGCTTGACAAGCCACAAGAGTCAGACCGCTAAAGCTTAACTCATATTTTACATTTTTATACTAACCTGTAGCTTCTTAAGAGAGGTGGTCTGAGGCATGTATGCATTTCAAATACACAGGAGTTTTAATTTTGTAAGGTTTGTAAAATGAAACACCCGAGGCATGTTTCACAAATGGGATTGGATTTACAGGAAGCCAGGAGACAGGGGCTGGGAGGCACTTTCTTGTTCTGCGACCTCTGGCAGGTCACTTCTTCACGCAGGAGTTTATTTTCACTGTTCCACGTGGAGGTGGGATCAAATGCTCGCCGGAGTCTTTCTCTACTCAAAGAAAAACGCTGTGATCAATTATCTCTGGGCATTAGGCCAACATTTTCACTTTCTTTCAGTAAACCTTTCTGCAGGCCGAGAGGGGAGGCAAAGGGGTGGGGGGCCACTCAAAGGAGGCTGGAGAGATGCCCCTGCAAACCGCTAGATCTGAGTGGACAGCCGGAAAGAGCCGGAGTAGGCAGTGGCTACCGAGTCTTCGCAGGTACCGCCGGCAGAGCATCTCGGAAACTTCTCGGGCTTGTGCCTGTCAGTGCCGCCCTTCCGACCCATCCCTCTGCTCTGCAAGGACTCTGACGCTGACAGCGCCTCCCTCCCTTCATCTTCATAAAGTGATCACCTCGTGACGGTGAGCCCCTTCCACAAACACTGGCATGGGATGGGCTGAGGCTGAGTGGTGGAGCCCTTGCCTAGCATGGATTCCCAGCAGCACACGCGCGCACGCACACACACACACACACACACACACAGACTGAAAATCCTGTGGATGACGGTGCAGGCAGCACTTTGCCTCTCGCCTTCACACAGCAGGGGAGTGCGATCTCCAGTTCCCCGCCAGCCAGCGGGAGCACCAGGTCCCAGCCTCTCAGCATCCACTGGCAGGCGTGGGGAGAGCAGGAGGGACTGAAAGGAAGTGGGCTGCCGGGGATTTTCAAGCAAGAGCCTGTGCGTGTACCAGGAAGGAAGCGCTTGACGGGCTTCTCCGGCGCTCGCTGTGAATAGCAATGCCTGGCGTGCCAGAGTCAAGTTTTTTTTTTATTTCTTATTTTTCAAAAGCCGCGTTGATGGGAGCAAGCTACAATACAAACAGCGGTGATTGCAATAGCTTGCTGTTCCCATGGCAACAGACGAGATTAAAAGGGCTAGAACTCTCTGCAGATTAAAAGCGCTCAATTTTAATTGCCAAAAAGTCCCAGACTCTCTGTTTAACAAATCCAAGCTCTCCTTTGTTGCTGGCTGGGGATCATCCAGGCTGACCACCCTGGGGCGCACTTTTCCCATCCACAGCAGGAGATACAACCAGAATCCGTTGAGTCACTCCTTGAACACTTCTAGTGACGGAGAGCTCATTACCTTAAGCAAAGAATTCCTGTGCACTTCATACACACATTATGCTGGAAGTATGACCTCACCCAACCCACAAACCACCTGCAGCAAGCATTATTAATTATTATTATTATTATTATTATTATTATATTATTAATGCTGTTTTGCAGATAAGGGAACAGAGGTTGTGGTGACTCAGGCCAAGGTCTTATATTACAAGTAGCATAACTGGGACTGAAAGAGACTCATCTGCCATCAGGGCCCAGGGTCATGCCACCATTCTGCCCCTGGAGAAAGGGATCTGCTAGATAGTCGCCTGGCGGGGACGGGTCAGGCTAAGGAGTCTTAGGCACAGCTGGGCCAGGATGACACCTGGTCCTGGTTGCACTGCCCGACTGTCCACTCCAAGCCCCACACAGCTCCCCAGCAAGGCCCACCAGGCCGGGGCTCAGCTTCTCTCCCTGCGTGCAGCATCAGCAAGGTGCCATGCTTACTGCTGCAGCTTGCGTTGGGGTGGGGGGTGGGGGTTCTTGTTTCCAAGGCTCCAGCTTTACCTGGCTCCATCTTCTTTCTCCCGAGTGGCAAATTATTTCCTCAACAGATGCAGGACATTTGATCAGCCTGGTTCAAAGCAACTTCTGCAAGCCAAGTAAGGAGCAGACTTTTGGAAAAACAACACTGAAATAAAACAACAAATTCACAAAGAAAATGCCAATTCAGTGAGCCACCTGGAACATCTGGCTTTGAGCCACAGATAAAATCCGTTTCCAAATTTAGTTACCTCTCAGCTCTATGGTGCACCTATGTGTGGGACCCTGTGGGTAGGTCCGAACATCCAGAGGCTGACCTGCCTCGGCAGAGATGGCAGCCATGGCCTGCGGCAGCCACTGAGCAAGGCACAGAGTGGCAAATGGTACCAGAGCAGTGGGTGCCACCACTGCTCATGCCAAGGTCGCTGGGAGGCTGCTCTGCTCTTGGAGATCCTGGAAGGTTTCTGGAAAGAGAGGGCCTTTCCAATCACTCATTCATTTCACCAATCATTGCTAAGTTACACTCTGCAGGGAGCTCAGTATATGGAGATAAGCAAAAGGTAACTCTGCAGTCTGGACTTATAGTGTGATGGAGAAGATAATGAAGTAGCACGTGCATGCACACGCACACACGCACGCGCACACAGGCACACACACACACACACACACACACAATGCCCTGAAGGACAGAAGAGGGCTCTAAGGAAAAGGAAATCAAAACAGCTGATCTTGAATGTTAAGGGCGCCTCCCAAAGGGAGTCACTTTGGGGCTGACGCAGGAATGAGGAGGCGCACCACTGTGAGGGGGTCATCAGTGACATCTTCCTTGGAGCCAGATGCCCCCTCTCCCCAGCCAGTGGGGTGACAAGGTAGGCAGCCTTTGATGGCAGTGCTGTTTCAAAGACCTGCAAGGGCTCTGAGAAAGGCTAAGGAAGTCCCCTGGGACCAGGAACAGAGAGGAGCCCTTCCCTTCCCTTCAAGGGAAGAGGAAGGAGCCCCTGGAAGGGGGCTGCTGGTAGGAGCCAAGAGCCACAACAAGCCCAAGGCCACTGGCAGGAAGGAAGCCAGCTGGGGCCTAAAAACCCTGACCTCATCCTTTTCCTACCATTTTATCTCCTGCCAAGCTTCTGTAGGGTCAAACCCAAGCAAAAGCCAGAAAGCATAGAGCCTCTCATGAGGCTTACACACAAAACCCGCAGGATACAGAGCAAACAGACTAGAAAGGGATTGACAGAGCAGGGGTGGAAGAAGCCTTCGGCCCAGAAACAAGGACTGGAGCACCGGTCCTCACCAGCAATGCAGAGCCACCCCGCTGCCCCCAAAACTCACTAAAATAACCAGGCAGAAAAAAAGGAAGGAGAAGAGAACCACAGAGGGGAAACCAGCAGTTTGAAACAGGGAAAGCAGTTACAATGGTTCTGACAAATTCAAAGAGATGAAGCCTGCAGTGACTGCAGAGGGAGACCAGTGACAGGAAACAGGCTGTCTCTACAGCACCCCAGGAAGCTGCAGGAATTCAAACACTAGGGCTTTTGAGGCAAGTGGTCCTGTCCAAGAAAAAGGCATGGGAGGGAGGTCCAGATAAGGATGGCCAGCAGCCAGGAGCCTTCCTCTCCCTCCCTGGGAAATGAATCCAGCGTGCTGAAGAAGGCCTCCAGTCCCATTCTCCTGCATGTCTGCCAGCCATGGGCCCTGGAATGTTCCTCTCTGTGTAACCTGAAAGGCCCAGGAGAAAAGCTCTACCAGATGCCAAAATGGAGAGACCCCTGGACAGCAGGTCTCTAGTGCTCCTGTAGTAAATCCCATCAGCGGGCAGTGGGCCCAGCACACCTGCAGAGATTCCCATCCCCTTCCAGTGTCTCACTCCCAAATATGCATGGGCTAGCAGGGATCTCCAGACATCTGGGGGAAGTCCCCAGTGTCAGAGAGGCAGAGACAGAAAAAGGAACTCTGATTAAATAGAGCCTACACGAGTAGCAAAAGGAAAACTTCAAAAACCTTATACTTAATATCCTCAGAGAAACAGAAGAGAGTGTTGTTGCCATAAATCAAGAGCAAAATCTCATGAAATTGAAATAATCAGAAAATAAAAGTTCCAAAAAATTTAAAAATAAAAGAGACAGCAGTAAAAAATAAAATTGAATAAATATCCTCCCCCAAAAAATAGTAGCACGAGGGGAAGAGGAGAGGGGTGAAGTACAAACAACCAAGGTGTGATACAGGGCAGTGCAGATTTCCTAAGATGAATGTAATTATCACATGTAGCAAACACATACTAACAATTAAAATATTTTAAATAGGAGAACAAGAAAAAAAGCTGATCCACAAAAAATAAGGGACCGTAAATCTAGAGTTTTAGTCCATGAAATCTAGTGTTAAACTAATAGGAGTTCTAGATAGAGAGAATTCAAAGAGCGGGTTAAAAATTGTAGAAGAAATTTTATCCAGACCAAGTAACAAATGTTTTCAAACTAAATGTGCTCACAGAGGACACATGTAAAGAAACTCAGCGAACCACCCAAGCACATAACCATGACATTGTAGATTACAGAGAAATAATCCTAAAAACTTCCAATAGAGCAAGAAAAACAGTCACATACAAAAGATCAAAAATAAAAATGACTCATGCATACTGTCAAATGAATTCCCGCCCCACACAAAAACATTCAGGTTCTAGCCCTGGGGCCTCAGAAAGTGACTTTATTCAGGAATGCCATCTTTCAGCTGGGCACTGTGGAACATGGAGGCACACTCTGGAGGCTGAGGCAGAAGGAGAGCAAGTTCAAGCCCAGCCTGGGAAACTTAACAAGTGAGACCCTGCCTCAAAATATAAAACAAAAACAGCTCCATGTAAAGGTCCTGGATTCAATACTCAGTACAGAAAAGGAGGAGGAAGAAGAGGAGGAAGAATGAGAGACGGTCTTTGTATATGTATCTAGTTACGATGGGATCATGCTGGAACAGGGAAGACCCGATCCAATACCAAGGGTCTTTATAGAAAAGAGAAATTGGACACAGATAAGCGCACAGAAAGAACACCATGTGCAGATGAAGACAAAAATGGAGGTGACAGAGCAGAAGCCAAGGAATTCCAAAGCCCAGCAAGCCATCAGAAGCCAGCAGAGAATCCTGGAACAGACTCGTTCCCCACAATCCTCAGAAGGAACCATCGCCATCAACACCTTGATCTCAGACTTCTGGAATCCAGAACTGTGAAGCAGTAAATTGCTGTTGTTTAAGCCACCCAGTGTGGTGCTTTATCCCTGCAGCCCTAGAGGGCTACCGCTCTGCATCAACAACGGAACCTGAAGGATGGTGGAGGGGTGACTTCAAAATCCTGAGTGATTTCTAGCCTAAAATTCTAAAGTCAGCCAAATATTAGTTAGATGGGAAAGTAAAATAAAGACATTTTCAGTCACACATGACTTCAAAAAATAAAACTACCCCCAGGTACCTTTTCTCAAAAAGCTGCTGAAGGATGTGCTCTACCAAAACAAACCATCTTCTGTGGGCCAGACATCACCTCAAGCGCTAGAAACAGAGCAGGGAATAAAGCAAATAAAACCCCCTAGCGTCCAGGAGTATGCGCCCTAGTGGAAGAAACCACATAATTTCACTGGAAAGAAATGTCACCTGCAGCATGTTGGACCATGGTGTTACAGAGGAAAACAGATGGAGGATGAGGGTGGGGGAGGTTGGACTCTAGAGACAGAAGTCAAGGAAGACACCTAACAGAGGGGAGAGAGAAAATCATGTGGGCACCTGGGCGCATCAAAGGCGAGGCAAATGCAAAGGCCTTGTGAGAGGAGGATACTCAGCAGTCAGAAACACACCCATCAAAGCTCGTGTGGCTGATGTGGATAGAGCCAGGAAGGAGACACATTAAAATGGATAGGAGAAACATGATTCAGCTCCTGTTTTTAAAGAATTGCTGTGGCTGGCCACTGTGTAGAAATGAAATGGTAAGGAGCCCTCATAGAGGCAGCAAGACCAACTGTAGAGGATGCTGTTAAGACTCTGGGTGTCAGCCGGTAGAAGTACGGACTGAGATGGTGGCGGGAGAGCTGGTGAGAAACAGATTGTAGGGCCAATTGTCAGGTAGAAATGACAGGATCCACCCAGGAAGCATACAGAGCACAAGCACAGAGCAGCATCCCCGGGACCTTAAACTCTTCATCCAGGCCATGGCAGGTGGAGTAGTGGACAGGAAGAGGGAAGAGTGTAACACCATGTACAGAGAAAGCAGCAGGGATAAAGCGCTGTGCTGACGGCTCAGTGCAAGTTTAACAGGCAGCCAGGCAGAGATGTTGAGAAGGGAACAGGAGACAGAGTTCTGGAGGTCATGGCAAGAGTCTGGGAAAGCAAAACTTGAGAAGGACACACAAAGAAGCATCATATCCTATCCCTGGCTTGGCAGCAAATAGCACTAGGAGTTCTACTGACACAAACACAAAGTATTGACTTAACTGCGCCGAGCAGACGGGAAGAAAGAGCTGGTGAGGCACAAGAGTGCTGCACCAGGGTCCGAGACAGGCACTCCTCAGATGCGTAAGTGCAAACGGCCACTGAACACGTGGAAAAGGGTGAAACGTCACTGGCCACTCAAGAAATGCAAATTAAAACACTGAGAACTCATTTTGCTCCGGAAAGAACGGCTGCCTCCAAAAATCGACCAATAACAAATGCTGGAGAGGCTGTGAAATGAAGGGAAGCCTTCACTGTTGATGGAAATATAAATTGGTACAACACTTTGGACATCAGCATGGAAATTTCTCAAAAAACTACAACTAGCAACTTCATTTGACCCAGCTAGTCATCTTCCAGGTATCTTCCTGGAAGAGTTAAAGGCATCACACCACAGTGATGTATGTGTACCCACGTTTACAGCACCACAATTCATAATAGTTAAATTGTGGAGGCAGTTTATATGTCTATAAAAATATGAATGTGTAAAGAAAATGCAGTATTTATACACAGTGGAGTACTACTCTGTCATAAAGAAAGATAAACTTGAGTCATTTGTAGGGAAATGGATGCACCTTGAGACCATAATGTTAAGTGACATAAATAAGACACATAAGGTTAAATATTGCATGATTTCTCTTACATGAGGAACTCAACATGAAAATACAGTACAAAATAAATGACAGACAGTAGGGAAAAAAGGCAAGAAAAAATGTTACTGTAAGCCTGCATGGACACTGTAGCTAGAACTGCACCTCCATTTAGGGTCACTGTCTTATGTGTTTCATATGTTTTTGGTCTCTTAGTCTGGCTCAGTCAGGTTGAATTATAATTAACTTTTTAAATCTGATGCTGGGATAATTATGTAAAATAACAACCCTAATTATGCTCATGCCACCTTGTTTAGAAGACCTATACTTTCAGTGTTCTGAGTGCTTCGCTATTGTTGTTTATATGTCTTTCGTTTTGTGTTTTTCTAGGAATTTGTTTTGTTTTGTCTTGGTTTGTTCTGTTTTTCCCTCTAATACAGAAAGGATAGGTATACAAGTAGAGACTCATGCATGTGTAGAACTTCTAAAAAGATTATGAGAATCGATAATATAATGCACGATGAAATGAGCAGCTACTTTGAAGAGAAAGAGACACTAAGTACCCAGTGCTGATTCCATAGCATCATGATGTGAAATCCAGCAATACTATTATTCTTTATTCAGAGTGATCTTAGTCTGTTTTGTCTTGTTTAATTTCAACATCCATGAAGGTGTGGACAGCTATTTTGAAGAGAACGACAGACATTAGGGCAGCCATTGCTGACTTCCCTGTTGTCTGGTCTTGAAGACCTAAAATGCCATCATCATCCTGTTCTGAGCAGTTCTATACTATTTTGTTTTGTATGAATTCATTGTATATAAAGATATGGACAACTATTTGGAAGAAAACAAGAGACAATATCATAGACAACGAAGATCTCTGGTTGTCTTACTTTGAAATCTGTGTGTCTTACATTGTTATCCTATGATCTGTACTGTTCTGTTTTGTTATGTTTAATTTTACCCTCTTTAAAAATAAAAAATACATAAATCTGATGCTGGCAAAGGAGAGAGTGGAGGGAGGAGAAAGAAGGAGTGGAGAGGTGCTATGTACATGTGTCGATTCCCATAATGGGTATAATCATTCTGTACTACAAACATACTAATAAAAATTTAAAAATGAATAGAAGAGTACTGAAGCCAGATCTTCAAGCTAAGAAAAGAACAGATAATTTTTGAAATCTGTAACACCATACCTAGTAGTAAAAGAGATTCCTCATTCAGTATGGGATGAAATTTGACCTAAAAGCAAATCTCATGGTTCACTTTACCATATATCGAGCAGCCCTGGTGCCCTGTGCAGACTGCCGGTTGGCCAGAGCCCCAGGAGAGGGGTTTTTACTTGATAAATGACACATTTCTGGATATATGATTGTGTGTGTGATAATCAATCAACAACAGATCTGTCAGGATTACTACTTAGGTAAACGTGTGAAGATGGTGCATTTGTTCCATGGTCTGAAACCCCTACTAGCCTTGTAGTTGAATAATTAATTTGAAATCAATGTTTGAATATCTCTTTAAAGAAATAGTTCTGTTTTAAGCATTCTTTTTCCCATTCCATGCCAATTGCAGGTAAGTTGTTCCTGAAAGAAACACAATTTTCCCCTGTAATTCTGAGCTTTCTCAAAGCTATGAACAGTTCTACATGAGAAAAAAGACAAAAATTTTACTTCAGATCCTCCTGATACAAACTGCTACAGTGAATCTGGGCCTCGAGAAGAAGAGGGAAGAGCTAGAGCTTCAGGTTTTATTATCTTAGACCATTTGTGGGGTGGACTTCTTTCCTTTTGAATGAGACACAGACTGCAATCCACTTGTGCCCCACAGCAGAGAACCATCTAGATCCCTTCCATTCTGTTTGCTGACTTCATGTATTGCTTTAAATAGTGTTTTATTTAGTAATTTTAAATTTTCTTTGCACAAAACCAGGATGGATGTTTCTTCCCCAAGTGTGTTTTAACACAGCTCCCACAGGCTGCAGGGGGGAAACCAGTAAGACTGACACCAAAACTGAAATCTGAGAGCTAATCTTCAGGTACCTTTCCAATGGTTATAATTTTAAATTGGCAATCTGAGGAAGAATAAAATTGGTCGGACTAATGCAGTGCAAAGGGAGGAGGCCAGTTGGGCAGTATTTTTATAAGTCTAATTAGATGCATTTCTCTGTTTGAAATTTACTTACAGAGCAATCTTGGTTTAATGGGAAGAAATTCTTCCTGACTGAATTTGATTATGACTGTAGGACTTTACTCACCTTGAGGTGGGCTACATGAAAAAGCCCCAAAATACTTGATGTTAAAGATCCAGGCCGAGAGTCGGCTTTCCTTGTTACCAGGTAGAATTCATGTCCTGAATGCAGTGTGTGCTTCTCTCTCTTTATTTCAAATGTCCTGGGGATTCCAAAGAAAACTGGGTCTTAATTTTTCACAACACCAAAGGTACCGGAAATCGCCCTTGGAAGATAGTGCTGTGGGCAAACTGCCCGCAACTTACCTACCAGCACAGAGCCTGTGCCCCTTGTCCTGGGAAGGTAAGCTCCTCGCTGCGGGACTTACCTGGCTGTGCCAATCTGATGTTTGCATTGTGGGTAGGAATAGATAAGTGCCCAGAAAGCCTGAGTCTCAAAAAGTTTGAAAGTCATGAATCTCGTGTATTATCGAATAAAATATCTTACAGGAGGCAACTGAAAGATGGAAGGACAAGAATGAAGATGCAGACTTACAAAGGATGACAGAAAAGGTAGAGGCATCACGTAAATGGGAACATCCTATGAGGTCCATGGAAGAAATTCACCAGTGGTGAAATTCAAGTCAAGGTTTTTCCTTGTGTGACTCTGGGTCTGACTGACTCTGAACATTGTACCCGAAACAGAAGCCTTGTATCTCAAACCCACTGACAGTCCGCTCCCTCTGAGATCTGGAGCCTGTTTCCCTTTTCTCCTGGACTGTGACATGAATATACACTACTGCACTGTGTTTCTCTTCAGTGGCTGCTCTAACAAACAGCCCACATTGACCACCTCATGGTCCTAGAGTTCAAAAGTCCGAAAGAGGGCTCACTGAGTGGAAACCGAGATACTGGAGATTAGATAGATAGCTAGATAGATAGATGTTACTGAGTGGATTGTCCTGATGATGACAGCCTCGGGTCTCTTTCTGGAAGCTCTAGATGTCTATAAATCCATTTTCCTGATTTCTCCAGCAAGAGAGCTTCTGCATTCCTTGGTTTCTAGTATCTTTTCCATCTTCAAAGTCAAGTCCTTCCTATGCTGCCGTGTCTCTGATTCTCCCTTCCCCCTTCCATATCCTTATGACTACATTGGGCCCACCCTAATAATTCAGGATGCTATTTCTACATGAGCTCACCCAACTGTCCAATGGAAGTAACCTCATGTATTCATAGGTCCTGGAGATTAGAAGGAACATGGACATCTTTGGGGCCCATTATTCACGTCTACCATGAAAAATCTCATTATTCCTCAATGATAAGGCCTAAGGAAGTGGCTAAGCCAGATGCTGAAAAAGAGAAGAAAACCTCTGGCTGCAGGTCCTAGAAATGCCAGGGCCATGGGCCACCATGAAAAAAAGAAAACACCATGGGGAATTGAATCTGAAGAAGTTAAGGCATAAAGAGAGTAAATGCATAAGAAAATGCATGTTAAACCACCCCAAACCCCTCTTCCTTCAACACTTTGCCTCCCCATAACCAGTGGTAAAATTTCAGACACATATTTACCTCTTACTTTTCTCTCTGAGCTTCAATCGATGGAAGAAGAGCAAGACCTGATACTATGAAGGCAACTGATGATCCTCCTAGTAAGAAGGGAAACCACACCGGTTGAAGGGTTCAATAGTCACTGAATGGATAATAGTCACTGAATGGATGATCCTGATAATGACAGCCCCAGTTTTCCCAACTGAGAACTCAGGACAGTAGTAATAACACCCGCCTCAGAGGTTGTTCTAGGGGACAGGCAGGGGTGTCCCTTCTTTCAATGATTAGTCTTTGCCTAGTGACGAGCCCTCCTTCTCCTCCCACACACATCCGACTCCAGCCCGCGCCTGTCTTCCCCTGCAGTAGCAGACATGGAGGGTCCCCAAGGGCAGCCTCCTTGGCCCACTTTGTCCCTTCCCCTTCCTTGATGAGCTTCACCAAGCTCATGGTCCCCACTTCCTGCCATTCACTCCCTTGCTTATCAAACTTGCACTCTGTCTTCTAAACTTCCAGCCAGGCTGATACAGGGCTTCGGGTCACTCAGATGCCCCCAGTGGCCTTGTAGTTCTCACTTTCCCCAACTTTTCTGTGGGTTTGACTTGGCAACGAGAACACTTGCCCCTCCAGGGAAGATTTGTTGTGTAGCTAATAGGAATCAGCTACTGGCCCAATGATACAACCCAGCGAGGCCAAGAAATGATCTCTCCCTTTCCTCCTTCTTCTCCTTCTCCTTCTTCTTCCTTTCTCTCCCTCTCCCTCTCCCTCTTTCTCCCACTGTCTCTCTCCCCTCCACATACTCACGGCCCAAGGCCTGGAGCAAAGTAGGCTTTTAACACTGCCTGATGTGAATGAAGAAAGAATCACATTCATCCACTGACTTCACAGTCTCATGGCTTGGCAGCTAGAGGTCCACTCTGGCCTCCTCGGGTGAACAAGCTGTCAATGAGAGGTCACCGCACTCTGGAGAGGAGGACCAGTCAGTCAGCAAGCAGGCAGTTCTGCCCGATTCATGCATGTGGGCTAAGAGTAATGGGCTGCACCCCTGCCCTGCCACAAGCGTGCCGCGTGGCCTTGGGAAAATCCCAGCGCTGCAGAGTCTCGCTCCGCCCTTCCCAAGGAGCCCACATGCCTATTGGGTTCTGTGAGTTCTCACTCAGCATCTGTCCTGCAGCGGCATCCTCAGCTGGATCACAGCCACTGGTCAGTGAAGGGAGAGGCATTCTGAGGGAAGGACTAAGGTGAGCACCCCCAGCACCCACACCCAGGGAGCCCTGGACTTCCAGCTTCACCCAGCTTGTCCTCTCTGAATGTCAAGAGGGAAAGGCCTCAAGCACTGAGTCTAAGGCAGAGTCAGTCAAACACGTTCTCCTGGCTCCAGTAAGTGGCTACCTGGATTCTGCTCCTATAAATTTAAGTCAGAAGCAGAAGTCCTGGCCTCAGATTCACTCCCTCCACGAGCGAGAGTTGCATGTGACTTTATTCCTGGCTACCTACAAGCAAGCAGCTTCTTCTACAGAGGGGACTCATGCTCTCCAGAGCCACCACAGTCTAATACTGTGAGGAAAGCATGTTTCCACTGGAATGTGGCCTGGAACCTACCAAAACAGTGCCCCTGGCCTTATTTTCCAGCTGCATGTCTTAACTGTCCGGGAAGCGAACACTGAGAGTGAAGGAAATTTGTTCTGCTCAGGAATCTGTTTCCTAGCAGAAAAGCCATCTCTCAGCTTCTGCTATGGTTTGAACACGTCTTCTCCAACATCCAAGTGTTGAAACTCAATGGCCAGTGCAAGAGTCCTAAGGTGTGGGACCCTCAGGAGGTGATGAGGTCAAGAAGCTAGAGCTGCTGGGTTGGAACAAGATGCCTTTCTAAGAGGACCTGACAGAAAGAGCTCATCACAGCGCCTGTCCTCCCCCTACCACATGAGGATACGGATCCCCTCCGAGGCCACAGTGTTCGAGATGCAGCCTTTTAGCCCATCCAGGACCTTCTCACACAACCAGTCCTCCAAGGCCTTGATCTCAGGTTTTCCAGCCTCTGAGACTGTAAGGGAAACTTTCTAACGTTTATGAACTGCTCAGCCTGAGGTATTTTATTATAGCAGCACAAACCAATTAAAGCATACTACATCCTCAACCAGAAGAGTTGGATCCACAACCTCAAAAGGTGGTTCTCACTAGGGAGTGGTAATAGCCCACTCCAGAGACCTCAGACTCTCCTGACTGACAGCAGCACCAGCTCTGTCCCGCGTCGAAGCCAGTGAGTCATAGCCTGGAGTCCTACACGCGGGGCTCCGCTGCATTCACATGGGGCTTCCTTCACACTTCGGTGCTCTCGGGCAGGAGAGAGAGGGATTCTGCTGCAGCTTTTCAGGACCCAGCCTGGAGGTGGCCTGCCTCCCCCCATCCAAAGCCACCCGTCAGTAGGAATGTCTCTGGGTGCTGAGAAACAGGCTGACTGTGTGCCCAGGGACAAAAGGAAGTGGCTGACCATTCATCTAGCCCACCCCAAGACTCCTCTACCCAGTCTCCTCTATGGTTACAAGCTGCTTTTGAATTTCCCAGGAATAACCAAGTTCATTACTTGTCATACATTAATGGGGCTCCTCACAAAGAGAAGAAAGTATTTAGGTAGCACACCCCTAAATCCCCACCGAACCTGCCATCCCCTTCCTGCAGGCTTCCTGGGAGCTGGCTGGTGCCGTGAAGGGCCTTCTTACACTACCTGCAGCAAGGTTTGGGAGGGAAGGAACTAGAGAGACCGCAGACGGCTTCATTGAACCTGAGGAAACCTCTCCACTGCTGCTTCCCTGTTGCTGGGCCTCTTGCTCCAAATGTGCCGAAAGACGTCATTCATGCCCCTCAGATCTGAACCTGGGGCCATTTTCAAGCCCTGGAGATGGAGCTCCTGACATCAGCCCCTGGAACTTCCCGGGCAGCCCTGAGTGGCTGTTCAGGAATATGACATCCTAGAAAAAGAAAAGAAGCTCTGAGAGACAAATCTGAAGTTGTCAGGCGGATGAATACAGACTGTGGACATCGGTGTCACTTGTCTTGCTTAGAATCCCCCAAAGGGGCCCTGAAAAGTAGCTGTGAAAGAACCAAAGACTCAGTGCCAGCCATTCGTAATATTTATCACAAAAAAAGGGACATCTGTGAAAGGTCGCACTAGGCACATTGATGTAGAATGTGCTGCGGGGTCCCTGAGGCCACATATACCTCACTCCTGCACTGGCAGGAGCTGCCAGGGCTTTGGGAAGGCTGTGAAAATTCACTCACCTAGAGCCAGGGAGGGGAGGTTCTTCCAGAAGCGGGGAGGGGGGTGCTGACACAGGAATCACACAGCAAAGGCAAGGCCAGGAGTCCTGGGTGTGGCTGAGGGGTGCGCAGAAGTGACCCTGAGTGGACACATGTGTAACAATCATCATAATAGTAGTAGTCAGTGTATCATCATGACCAGCCTCTCAAAGGACTTTATGCGTATTGATGCAGTTAGTCCTCCCAACTAGCCAGTGAGGGAGCAGCAGTTATGATCTCCAGCACACATCTCAAGAAACTATGGCTCACAGAGAGTACGCTAACCACACAAAGTCACAGGGCTGATGACTAGGAATCAATCCAACCACCAAACTCTAGAGCACTTCCTTCCTCTGTCTTCACTACTCTATTCTAACCCTGAGGTGCCCCTAGAGACAAGAGGACAGGTGTCTCTGAGATGATCTCGGAGGGCCCCTAGGTGGGGTCGTTATCACCATGATCTGCTTTAATTTGACAACCTGATGGCAGCATGTCCCAGAGTCTCCTCAATGCCTCCATGTGCAAGAAAAGAGCCAAGAGCACCTCTGAGAAAGTCACCTGTGTTTTGTGAAAATCACTAGTTATGTTGCCACACATAACGAAGGAGCAGCTACCAAGTCAGGTTGTCAGAGGTGGTAACAAAAGCTTGGGTCTGGGATCCGAGAGTGAGCTCTGCTCAAGTTCTCTGACCATAAAATGGGGCCTGTGAAAAATTCACCTCAAAGATAGTGAGAAAGTTTCCTGTAACTGAGCAAAGATACCTGCTGATTATTGGCAGAGATTCAAAGAACAGGTATCCACTGGGACCCTCAATTTGGGCACCTTGCAGAAAGCTTTTAAAAGGGACACAAAAGTGGAAACAGAATGCAGGAAAACATGAGGAGCAGTGAGAACCCCAGGACTAGAACAGCCAGGTACCGTCACCATGCCAGGTGACACACCCTGAGGGCTATCCACACTCCCTCCCAGAACCTGACTGTGTCGCATCACACGACAAACGGTTCCCGGCAGAAGCAGCTAAGTCAGAGATCCTTGCAGGGAAAGATGACCTGGATTCCCTGGGGGGGCCAGGCGCATCTTAAGTGTCCTTATACGGGGGGGGGGGCATCGCAGAAGGAGAGGAGGCTGAGTAATGTGGCCATGAGCCAAAGCTGTGGGCCACCTTCAGGAGTGGACAGGCAGAAAGTGGGTTCTCCCTGGCACAGCAGGAATGCAGCACTGCTCACACACTGATCTGAGACCCAAAAACCCCCTGGAAGGCTTCTGAACTCTAGAACTAGAGTAGGACAGTAAATCTGTGTTTGAAGCTGCCAAATGCTGATAGTTAATTACAGCACCAATGCAAAGCTAATACATCCAGGGTGGAGGGCAGAAGGCTGCTTTGGCAGGAGATGTGACCCTCCGCCAGTCAGGCCAGGAGACCCCGGAAAGCAAGCTGACTTCGTGCTATTGAGGCCCCGGGTCTTCTGCTGAGGCTTCCATTGAACTGGGGACCACGGATGTTTACATACAAGAGAGGCCGGGGAGGAAGGCAGAGTAGACGAGAGACAGTCATCCCAGCAGGGGGCTGGATAGGGCCTGCCTTGGCTCAGTGTGTCTGCAGGTAGCGGCTACCTGAGCCAGACCGTGGAGGAGCTACACGCCTGCTCGCTAGCCAGGACATGACCCTTCTCAGAGCCCGAGGAAGACAGGCTGAGACCTGGGGCACGGGGCACGCACACCCCTGGTGAGTTGCTGGTGCGGGGTCCTCCCAGGGCCTGACAGACACTCTGGGCGCCAGCCTGTAGGGATGGCCAGTCCTGAGGCCCAGGCCTCATCCCGCCCTAGCCTTCTGACCTCCGCATTCCCTCATGCCACACTTCCCTAGAGGACAGTCGCCCAAATGGAGAGAAAAGCTCCGATTGTCCCAGCATCGGCTGCACCATCTGCCATTCTCGGTCTGGACTCTGACCTGAGGTAACTGCCTGGAGTTGGATGTGGACATCCTCGGCCCCTGTCCTCTGAAGCTAACGTTCACAGGCCGGCTGAGCTAGCCCTCAGCCTCAGCCCCAGCCAGCCGGCAAGTCGGAAAAGGGCACCCCTTCCCCAAACACTCGTCTGCCATCTACCGGACACTGGCAATAGCTACACGTATCTAAAATAATTGCCGATGAGGTAAAGGGCAGGAGGCTGGAACTGCAGTGCAGGGCAAGCAGGACTGTGACAGTACTGCCCAAGCTTCATCTACCAAGCCCAGAAGTCCCCGCTGCATCATTCAGCGTCTCCCGCGAGACTCCTCTCCCTCCGCACTGCTCTCCCGCCTGGACCAGCGCTCCCTCTCGTGCTGGTCTCTCTTTTCGGTGCAGCCTCATGCAGGGACAAAGAGCTCCTCCTAGAACACAGGCCTGGCTTTCTCTTCTAGGGGTTCCCTTTCAGAGACCCTCGCTGGCTTGCAGACCCTAGAGGTGGCCCCTTCTGGCCTCACAGCCTCTTCTCCTTTGAGGTCTTTCATACACAAACTCATCCAGATCTCAACCTGGACTCTTTCTGAGCCCTCCCAGGACCCAGGACTGCCTCAGATGCCACCCTGCTCTGACACCAGACTGCGCCCTCTCCCAGGTAGGACAGTGCCAATCATCAGGGCCACGTGAATGCCACACAGATGAAGGCAGAGGCCAGCGGGATGCATCTCCACCCCAGGGATGGTGCAGACAGCCAGCAAGCCACTGGAAGCCAGCAGCAAGGCCTGCAGCTAACTGCTCCCTGGAAGCCCCGGGAGGCACCAGCCCTGCTGGCCCTTGATCTCAGGCTTCTGGCTCCAACTATACATTTCTGTTAAGTTCCCTGGCCTGCTGCCCTTGCTATAACAGCTCCAAAATGGGAACACCCTGATTTCCCAGGTCTCTGACAGCAGAGCCATCGGTACCTGAGGCTGGAAACCCCACAGGAAGAGCAGGTACAGCACTGTCCGGTAGCAATGTCACAGAGCCACTATTACAGCTTGTGCCACATAGTCACAGGTGGGGCTTTTCAGACGTGGCTGGATCTGGGGCTTGTGATCTGGGATCAGGAGTTGTGATTACAGCATCAGTCCACTGGTTGGTTTGGCGCAGTTCTGGCCAGGATTAAGGGTGTAAGCGCTACACCGGCCCTAGGCCAGGCAGCCTGCATAATACACAAGAGTCAGGAGCACTGAGGCACTCCCTCCTGCCTGCTCAGCCTGGGCTGTCTCTCCTCTGCCGTGCCCCTCTGCCTGCCACCCTGCCTTGGAGCCAGCTATGGACTGAAACCTCTACAAACTGTGACCCAAATGAACATTTCCTCCTTTAACATCTGAGACATACTGAGCATCTAGTATTTTGTCTCAGAAAGGTAACTAAGACAGGCCCCCCACGTGAGTGAAGGTTTGTCGTTGCCACACTGAGGAAGTAAAAGCAAAATAAGTGCTACTAATTTTAATAATATAGTTTAACCCAATGTGTCAAAAATACTGTTTGATTACATAACCAATTTTTCACCGTTTCTCATCCTAAGCCTTCGGAGCAAGTTTAACTCCTGCATCGCCTCACAGCTCAGTGGCCACATGGGGTGGTGGCTACTGTATTGAGTAGCACAGCTTCTAGGTCAGAATGCACCCCCACTCCTGCACTGCCCTCAACACAATAGAGTAGCGGTACTTATTCCTGAGTTTCGTGTCAATGTGACCAGATGGTGTGTTCCCAGTCACCTAACGTGTTGTCTGTGACAATCATAGCTGTGACTCATGTAGCCAATTTGTTCTTTTTCTTTGTTGTACGATATTCCATTGTGTCAACAAACACACAGGTGCGTGTTTACATAAAGCTCAGCCTGTGTACAGTGCAGGCTGCGCACTGGCTGCTCAGCATGGCAGCTTCAGCTGAGTCTTGCCCTGGGAGCTTATGGCAAGAAGGCCAGTAGCCCTGGCCTCCAGTAGCTGGCTGGACACCTGCATCTGGCCTTGTGTTTTCCCAAGGAGCACATGCAGTTGTTGAGAGCACTAGCGTCAGGCAGGGCCGTCCATGACCGTGACGGATCAGGATAAAGACACTGAGTCTGAACACAGACAAAACACGGAGTCCACAGCTGCTCTCAGCTAACAGGGGTGACCGTGACCCTCCAGCCTTAGTCTGTCTTCCTCCTCCTCCTGGATAGATGTGTTAAGGTCACCAATCAGAACCACCTCTTCCCTCAGGGTCACCCCTGATTCCATCAACCCTCTACCAGGCCACACGACATTGCTGCAGTGCTGCAGTGGGTCTGTCCAACACGGCCCTCCAAAAAAAGGCACAGTTCCCAGGATGCCTGTTCTCTCACCACAAGGCCCACGAGCCTAACATGTTCCAGGTGTGCTCCGAGGAGTCTAGGATGGGGACAGTGACCCCAGTCTCATTTGAGGCTGGGAGACATATGACAAGCCAAAAAAGCCCCAGCCACTCTCGTTCCAGAGGGGACCAAGCTCTGAAGAAGGCTCAGGCACCTGGGGAGTGTGTCATACACCTAGCCTGAGCATAGGGACAGCCACTCTGGAGAGAAGGACTTGGACCAAGATGACCAAACCAAGGGCCAGGACACTCAGGGCAAGAAGACCGTGGGCTGCGAAGCAGGGAGTGAGGCAGAGAAGCAGAGCGTGGATTCAGTCACTGTTAGGAACAATAGCAGACCTGGGGAGGCTTTCAGTCAGGCACATCATGGCCCCTCTGTGGCCTAGGTCAATGGGGAAGGGGTCATTTGGGTTTCTAGGAGGGGATAGAGACTTGATCCTGTCATTGGCAGCGGTAGAGGCAGCTCCCTGGCCAGGAGCTGGTACTGTCGCCCCTGTAAATCTCCTGCAGGCAACCCCAAGCCTAGGCAGGCCCAGGGGCAGAGCAGGGTCCATGGAGGGAGACCAAGCAGCCCTGGTTTGCTCAGAATATTCCTGGTTCCTGCACAGAGCACCCTGTATCCCAGGGACTCCCTGGTCCCATAAACCGGAGCAGCTAGTTACTCTGGTCCCCGGGGAGGTGCAGAGAGGTGGGTCTCTCTTCTCATCTATCAGACCTACCCCGGAAGGAAGGAAGGAAGAGCCCAGGAAGGGTGGGTGAGAGCCAAGAGGGGTGGAGGTGAGCGGCGTCCTGGCTAACTGTCTCTTCTGAAATGTTATACGGCCCTTTACCGTGCTTAGGCCAAGACACAGAGGGTCCCGCCTAGGCCTGGGCCTCGGGACCCTTGCACTGTGGACTGTCGTCCTTGACGTTTTCTAAGTGTCCTCTGTGCCTGAACATGGGCAGGGCTCACAGGTCCTTCTGGTCAGGGTCTAAGTCCTGAGTCGTGAGGCCTGGGTGAGCCTGTGGGGGCTGCCACAGCACCCTGCCACAGTCCAAGTGCTTAGAAGAACAGAAGTGGATTGGCACGCCCTTGAGAGGCTGGAGATGAACGGGGAGCGCAGGCAGGGCCTTCTGAAGGCACTAGAAAAGGAGCAGCTCCAGCCTCTGCACTGTCTTCTGGGAGCCTCAGGTGTCCCTGGTGGGCAGGCGACCGTCTTCTTCCGCTGACTCAGCACCGTCTCCCCTCGGACCCCTAGGTGTCCGAGTCTCCCCATCCCGTGAGGACTTCAGTCACACTGGGTTACAGTCCACCCCCCGACCTCATCTTAACTCAGTCATCTGCCACTACAGTCACGTCCACTGAGTGTCCCTCGCAGGGACACAGTGTGGGACAGTTCACTTTATACATCAACTCGCTGGGCCCCAGTGTCCAGGCATTCGGTTAAACGTGTGCTGGGTGTGCCGTGAGGGTACGCGCAGATGGACCGTGTCTGAACGGGTGGACTGAGGGAAGCAGGTGACCCTCCCCGCTCTGGACAGGCCGCATCTGCTCAGCCACAGGCCTGAGTAGGGACAGAAGGCCGGCCCCCCACTGAGTAGAAGGGCAGCTCCTGCCTGGCAGCCTCCTGCTGCTACATAGGTCTTTTCAGGCCTTCGGACTGGAAACTACACCATCAGCTGTCCTGGCCGCCAGGTCTTCAGACTTGAACTAAACCCCCAAGCTGGCTCTCCGGGGTCTCCAGCTAAGTATAGGGGGCAAGATGGAGGTTCAGTGTTGGGGGATTTGGGCATAACCCAGATGACAAAACAGAGGGGACACTCAGCCCAGGTCAGTAGAAAAACAGTCCTGTTTCAGAGAGCTCCCCTGATACAGTCCACAAGAAGCTTCAGGGACAGGACATCTCTGTCCCTTGCATCCCAGAACCCCGGTCATCACCAGAGGAGGCTAAGACAGCAGAGCACCAGATATGCTAGTGTGTGTGTGTGTGTGTGTGTGTGAGTGTGTGTGTGTCCTTCCTAAAGAATTCAAATGTTTTTTAAATAAATGGGGTTTTTCCCCTGCAGAACACATCTCTGTCCGAATAACGAAAGTCAATGGGCAGGTCGGGTTCGCCTTGCAGAAATGATATGCCAACCCCCTGCGCCAAATGTCAGCGGAAGCACAACGGCTCTATCAGGGGTCCGCATGCTGCTGTACTTTGTGTCTGAGAATTGCCCAGGACTGCGCCCTCCCTTTTCCCTGCTCCCTGCCTCTCCTCTTCCTTTTCTCTCTACCCCTCCACATCTCCCTCTCTTCTCTCACTTGCCAACTGACTTTCCCCATTTCTGAGGCCACAAGTGGAGAAATGCAGCTCCTGCTGCTCCCTGGTTCATAACACACAGCTGACACCACACGTCTGCTCTGTCTCTGCTCTGTTCCTCTCCCAGCTCCTCCAGGGTGAAGCCGACAGGTCTACCTGGTGTCATGTGTGCGTGTTAACCAGCCCCAGGGTGGGTTCCTGAGGAAGGCTGGGGGTCAGAGTGTGGACAGTGTGCAGTCCATCATGAAGAGGCCCACAAGCCAGGAGCCTCAGACAAAATGTGAGGAAACAGCAAAAGGTGGGTAAAGATTTGCAAAAGCGAGGCAAACTTCCAGTGCTACCGAACAGTAAGGGAACATGGGTGGGGTAGCGAGAGAATGGCATGATGAGAAGGGAGCCGCAAACCATGAGTGGGTTGGCAGAGAAAACACCAGGCCGGACAAAACAAACCTCATCCCAGGCCTGATCCCACGGCACCTCGCCACTGTGGGCCTGAGCAGCTTTCGTCTTTCTGGGCCTCAGTTTCTCCACCTGCACAGTAGTATGTTGGAGCAGACAATTTCTGAGAGTCCTTGCACATGTCAAGAATAGAAATGTGCTCATCTAACCATTATGTCCAAGCCCCTGGTGTGGGTCAGGCACCTTTCTAGCTGCTGGGGCACAGCAGTGAATAAAACAGATGAAACGCTCCACCCTGCAGAGACTGTCGCTTGCAGTAAAAGCTGCCAGGCTCAAGATTGCTGAGAAAAGACGAATACTCCTGCACATCTTCCAATGATATTTTTATTGGTGGCAAGAGGCAAGGCGAGACTCTTTGTTCATCAGATTCTCGCACTAATGAGAATACCTGAAGTAATGGAGCAATTGTAATTAGGCCAGGAGCTGCGCAGACTCTCAGCCACCGTAAATAAGAGTAGGGTTTGCCTAACCTTCCCATTAAAGCCCAGCGAGGAGGGGGGTGGTGGGAAGAGAGCCCCACAGTGAACAGCTCCCTCCCCGGCAGCAGCTGCTCAGGCGTGATCGAGGGGGCCCCAACTCATGGACCAGCTGGTCAAGGTGAAGGGCAAGACGGAAGTGTCCTGACAGAGGTCAGATGTCAGAGCAAGCAAACCTGAACACCATGGTTAGGGGGTTGGCACGATATACTGGGGCTCCCTCACTTCCCACGGTGAAGATCTGTTACTCGGAGGAAAAGAGAACACAGGTAAGGCCCAGGTAGCCTCCTCTTATCTTACTCCCAAGCTCTTCCCGCCCTAAGCAACTGCCAAGGCCCCATAGGAACAATGGGCCTGCGGGAGATGAAAGACATGCCAAGCTCTGATCCACCTAGTTTGGGATATCTTCACCCTTGCCGCCTGTTGAGCATTAGACAGCTGACCAGAGGACTCAGAGTTCTGGAGCCACTCAATCCAGGGCTCAGCCACCTCCAGCTGAGTGATCCAAGCAAACCACAGGCTCCCTTGCCAAGTGTGGCCGATGGTGCCCACCTGGAGGAGGGGAAAGCGCTCGGAGAGGGGCACTGCTAATCTGCTGAGTGTCCGCCAAGGCCCCGCAGAGCACACACTGCTGAGAGGTGAGCTGCTTGCTTTGTTAAATGCAGCCCAGGCTAGGAGCCTCGGAGGGACCTCGCTGTGTGCCAAGACATTCCTGTGCTGTGTTCCAAGCTCTGCCATACACCAAACCCTTCCCACTGCAGGTAGGTCCTGCAAAGTGAGGGCATCAGCTGACACCAGTTGAGAGACACCCCGCACCCCGGCAGAAACGGGGAAGGGGGGCAAGAAAGCGCTGACTCCAGCCCTCCTTTGTGAGATCCACCCCTGTCGAGTTGGGTAACCCCGGGCATGTTGCGGCCTCTCTGCTCTGCTCCCTTCCCCACAGCCTGGAGGGACACATGGTCACTAGTAAGGTGGGGTCTTGGCCAAAAACAGGTTTCCTGCTCAAAAAAGCACTGTGAGAACAGAACGAAGGTGAAGGAGGAGTTGTGAGAAGTGCCAAGGAGTGGTGAGTATGAGCCGTGTTTGGGGGACTGACGCCATCACCACACTGTGGCCTAAGTAGGGAAGCTGGGGGTACTGATGCTCTGAGAACCAATGAGGGCCGTGGCTGGGGGTACTGATGCTCTGAGAACCAGTGAGGGCCGTGGCCCAAACTCAAGCTGTGACCGAAAGTCACAGATGCAAACTGCAGCCCAGGGAGGAGGGTCTAGAAGAAAAATGCCCGTAGAGCTCCCCTCCCGCTAATGGAGCTTTTCAGGGTCCTCCACTAGCCGAGTTCACACAGCGAGCCCCGGGCACAGAGCGGGGCAGCCAATGGCATGGGGACAAATGAGGACTAATTAGCGCTGGTAGGCTGCACGGTACCCCAACAGGCCCACATCCTCGTGCCCAGAAATGCCTGTCACTGTGAGAAAACACTCCACATAAATCACTTTGAAGGAAAGGTTTCTTCAGGCTCAGTTCCAAGGTTTCAGTCCGTGAGCACTTGGCTCCATCGTTTCTGGGTCTGCGGTGAAACGTCACGGTGGGAGGATGTAGGGGAGGAACCCTGCTCATTTCAGGGCAGCCAGGAGGCAGAGTGAGAGGGACATGGCTGAGAGAACACACACCCTTCAAGGTCATACCCCCCAGCGAGGCCCCGCCTCCTAATGGCCCATTCAGCTATGAGCACATCCTCGCTGGATCAGTGGATGCATTAGCTCTGTCACCTGTGGCAAAAGGTCTTTGCAGGTGTGATCAAGTCAAGGGTCTTGAGCTAGGAAATCATGCAGGATTATGTAGGTGGACCCAAAATTGTCTCAAGACTCTTTGTAAGGGGCAGGGCTACAGAAGGCTCAGAAGCACACAGGGATGACAATGGAAGCTGAGGGACACAGAGACTGGGAGATGCCACCTTGCTGATTTTGAAGATGGAGGAGGGACCGGAAACCAAGGAACGTAGGTGGCCCCTAGGAGCTAGGAAGGGTAAGAAAACAGATTCTCCTCAGCCAAGGCTGGAGAAGCAAGGCACCTCACCCCCTGCCGGGGATTTCTAACCTCCAGAGGGTAAAGGAAAACATATGCTGTTTTCAGTCATTAAGTTCGGGATAATTTGCTCCAGTAGTCACAGCAAACTAATATATCTGCAGGGGGCAGGAGTCTCAGGGTTCCCAGTCTTGGGTCTTTATCAACTCCAGTTAGAAGAGGAGCCCCTGGCTCACACCCAGGAGCATATGCCCAGGTTACCAGCACCGACACCCAGGGAAGGGACCTGGATAGACAGTCTGCAAAACCCACGAGTCTCTCTCATGCTAGCCTCTCTCACTGCTCCCAAACAAAGCCCAGGTTCCAAGTCGCTCCCCAATTAAATTAAATTCTCACACTTCCCCCTTCCTTTTTCTTTTAGGAATGCACCTGCCCTTGTATGGAGCAGCCAGCCAGCGAGGGAGGCAACACAGTGCAGTGCAAGGAGCCCTAGCCCGGAGACCTGGAAACCTGTGCCAGGGGCTGATCAGACCCTGATCCCCATGGGGGACCCCACAGAATAAAGAAAGACAAAAGACACAACATTGAAGGTCCAAGGGGAATGGGAGGTACCCTATCTTCAGTGGACAAGCACGTTCATTTTTAGTAGCAAGCAAAGTCTACAGGAGAAGAGGCGGCGGAAAACATGTTCTTCTCCAAGCCCAGATGCCTGCACTCTGCCTTGTCCTCAGCAGGTGTCCTTTACCTTAAGAATACTATGGATATGAGCCTTCTCTTTGCAGCCAGGAAGCATGACAGCCTTCCATATACCTTTCCATTTTCCCAAGGCAAGGTCACACAGCCCCAGACCAGAGGACTCTAGTCACATAGCCTGTCCCCAGCATAGGAAAATACTTCGTATCCCCTGGTCTCTGACATGGGCTTAGAATGTATCCAGCAAGTTACTGCCCCTCTCTGACCCTCAGTTTCCCTGTCTGGTCCCTGTGACAAGGGACCTAAATGGCTTGTCTCTGAGGCCCTCGTGCACTGCCAGTGTCCTTGCAGGGTTCTAAGCACCTCCATCACTGTCACCAGTCTGCCTCCCCTAGTGGCTCTTGCAGCAGTTGAGGCAGACAGGGCTAGTGGAACTCCTGCACACCCAGAACCCTACCTGCTGGTCCCCAACCCTCAGTCTGTTTGTTCCCTGTTGTCCCCCACTGGCCTCTCAAAAACGTCTTTCAGCTAGATGGCTGGGAAAGGAGCCCTGGAGAGAGGACCCCTGTGCTGGCCTGACCAGCTAGGGGACCTCCCTCCAAGCTAGTTTTCAGGGCACAGAAAAGAGTCATGCAGCCCCCTGCATCTCTCCCTACTTCTGCACCCCACCTCCTCTGCTCTAGTATATGAGGAGTGAGACACAGTGATTTCTGAAAAGTGCTTCTACTGTCCCACTCTCTGCCATTAGATGGAGATGACAATAGAAAAGAGGACCCTCCAACCACATCTGCAGATGTCCTGGCCCCCGGTCCTCTTTTTTCATGTGCCTGCAAATGTCCAGAGGCATCAGAGGGGAGATGCCCAAATGGTTTGGGTCAGACAGGACTCTGACGGCTCCTAGGTACATCCAGTCATCAGTCTTCCTGAAGGATCTGTGGGCTACATAGTGACAGATGACTGGGAGCCCACTGTCTCTAGGGGAAACGACAGCAGCAGGGACCCTACACACAGAACAGACAGGACACAGGAAGCTGAGAAGTGTGCAGACCACTGTTCCTGACCTTCCAATAACGCCCCTTCATCTGCTCTGAGCCTCACAGGAGGACCCTCCTCCCTGGCTGCTCCCATAGCTCATAATGTCCCCTTCTTCTCATTGTACCTGAAACCTCCTCCTGCCATTTGGTTTCTTCATAATAGGCCTGGACACCAAGCCAGAGACAACACGAAAGAAGCCACCGTCTCCAAGGCTGAGAGGCCTTAGCAGGGAAAGACAAAGGAAGAGCAAAAGAAAAATAATTAAATAAAGCCACTCCATGGGGCAGCACGTGCTACTTCTCCTGATGCCAGAAATATCCTATTCTGGTAGCCCAAGGGTCAGGAAATTGGAACCACAGAAGAAGAAATATAGTCCAAGCCTGCAAGCTCTGCAGGGAAGAAGGACTTACAAGGCTGCAACCATGTAAATGCTGTTTATTGATTTTCAAATTTCAGAGTCCGCCATGGACAGAGCACAGCGGGCTTCACTGCGGGCACAGAGCACCAGGTAGATGTTGACACCAGGATGATGGAAAGCAGAGTATGCAGGACACTTAGGGGCATGGGAGGTGGAGAAAGGGCAGAGGGAGGGGTCCCCGTCCCGCACGGCTATCCCAGCCCTACACAGAGGGCTCACCAGGTAGACTAAGGTCAGTGAAATTCGGGCAGTTCTAGCCATTGTGTATAAAGTTAAAAAAGAAGAAGAAGAGGAAGGAGGAGGAAAAGGAAGAGGGAGAGGAAGGAGGAAAAGGGGGAAGGGGAGAAGACGAAGGAAGAGGAGAAGAAGAAAAAGGAGAAAAACCAGGAGAGAACCCAAAAATAGACTCTCCAAAGTGGGGAGAAAGCAGGGGAGGGCGTCCGGAAGTATGCAGCCCTCCTATTTCATGACATGGGGTAAAATGAGGAAGGGAGAAGCAAGAAGCAGGGGTGCAGATGCGTTTTTGGTGACAGAGAAAAGTACCAGAAGAATTAACTCTATAAAACCAGCAGGTCTGAGTTGATGAGTGGGAGGGGAGGGAGGAGGTTTCCTCCTGTGCTCTTTGGGCCTTCATTTATTGAGGGGCTTTGTTTTTTTACCGTAGGTAAATATGACTTTGATTTCTTTTTTTCTTTTAAGAGAAAAAAAGATGAACAGTGAAACCGAGTTTCCAAACAGGCTGTTAGGGCGTTGGGAAAGTGGACTCATGGTGCATCGCTGCCTTCCTGCGAGTTACTCAGAGCGCAGGCCCCGCTCCTGAGAGTTTGTCTAAACAGTGTCCGCACAGGGCATTCTTCTCAGGGAGCAGAGAGAAGCCAGCTGCATAACTATCTTAACTATCCTATAGATTTTTTCTTCTTTTTCCCTTTCTTCCTTCCCCATCACAGTCTGTCTCTCCCTTTGCACGGTTTCTTCCCGGTGACCGATCTCAGCTGGCGGGAGGGCAGGGCTGTGGCGGAAACGAGGGACTCCTGCTCGCTAAGCATGCATTCTACCGCTGAGCGGGATCCCCGGCCCTCAAATATTAAATTTTAAAGAGTGACACCGAAGTATTCTCAGCTGAACCAGGAATGAGCCTGCTGTCGGGGCACCGCCTGGGCCCCGAGGCTGCCACCCCGCCCGGGTGCGCGGCCCTAACTCAGCATGCTCCGGCAGCGCAGCCGCTCCTCCTCCTCCTTCTCCTCCATCCGCTTCTGCAGCAGCCGCAGCTCCCGGTGCACCGCCTTGCGCATGGACGGCTCCAGCTCCAGCACCTTCTCCAGGTCCGCCTTGGCCTCGGCCTCGTTCCACACCTCGGCGTGAGCCCGGGCGCGCACGTAGTAGGCCTTCATGATGCCTGCGGGGAGGGCCAGCTGCACCCCCTGCCTAGCCCCGGAGGCTGGGGCTCCCGGCTCGCAACACCCCATCCTGCCCTGATTCCTAGCCTCTCCGCAGTCCTGGGCCTCAACCTCCTGGACTATAAAATAGAGATGTCAATAATAATAAGAGCACCTGCTCTCCTCTCTGACCTGAACCCTTCCAAGTTCCTATAACTGCTTTTAGGCCCAGAATTTGCATTCCGTTTCTTCTAGGAGCCCCTCAAGGGTAGCTCCGGAGATTATAAGGATTAAGTGAAATAACACAAGGCAGGGCTTAGTGCGTGGAGCCAGGGATTTGGTGCTATTGTTAACAATGTCCGAACATCTTCACAAATATGGTCACGTAGGGCCCCAGACCACCCTGCTTGCCGGGGACTTGACTTTCCCTCTGGAGGGCCTGCCTCCTTCCTTAAAAAGCCTGATTGGTCTCCATTCGGTCACCGGCTTGGTGAGCTACTGCTGGCTGTACCCAAATACCCGCTGTGAAAAATGCCTCCAGAGGTGAGCACCGCCCACCCATCCCCACCCATCAGCCCCTGGGGAGACCCCGCAGGGCCGTGCGGGCAATGGTGCCGCACAGCGTGGGGGGAGAAGCCCAGGCGGGTCTCCAGAGACGGGCGCGTCCCGGGCAGACGCCCGCCCCACCCCCACCCCCGGCCCGGCCACACGCGCACCTGGGTGGTGGCGGAGGATGTCGCTGGTGTGCTCCAGCACCTCGTAGTACTCCTCCTTCTTCAGCAGGCACTGGCAGTAGTTGAGGATCAGGGTGTTGATCATCTTCTCCAGCTTCAGCCACTGCACCTCCCAGGGCTTTTCCTGCCGGCACAGAGCAGGGCCGTGGGCTCGGGCCCCTGCGCGCCGCCCCCGCCCTCCGAGGCGCGGCGGCCCCACCTTGGTCTGCAGGTTCCGCAGGCAGATGATGGCCTCCTGGTACTTGGAGGACGCGTCCTCGTAGCGCCCCAGCTTGAAGAGGCGGTTGCCCTCTCCGTGGAGGATGGGCACGGCCTGCATCTTCTCCTTACTGCTCAGGTTCCATGTCTCCCGCTGGTACTCGCTGGGGGCCTCGACCTGACCCAGGAGCCACCGGTCAGTGTCTCAGGGACCCCTGGGGCCGCACCCCAGCAGGAACCCGGGAAGGGAGAACTGGCCGGGTTGGCTGACCACCATGAGGTTCCACCCTGGCCGGCAGCCACCTCTAGTGGTCAAACACAGAGGAGCAGAGGGGAGAGGCTTCAAGGCAGGGCCGGCCCAAACCAGCGCCATGGAAATTAGGGGAAAGTTCTGATACTCATAAAAACGTAGGAATACTCATTTCCTTAGAACAAGACCCATGATTGCCGCCGGCTGGAAACTTGCCGTTACAAAAACACAACTGCGCGGTGGCTGGTAGGAGCCCTCCGCGGGGCTGCCGGGTGCAGTGGTGGGGGGCGGCTGTCCGCACAGGCCAGCAACAGCGCTTGGGCGACCCGTTCCCTCCTCGCTTTGATGTGTCCGTGCAGTCCTGGGCTGAGCCTCAGCTTTGCCCACACGATGAGGGCAGACTTGGCCTCGACTCTGACTCTGGCTCCCTCCTGCCACCCCACAGCACGGGCTGCGACCTCTGGGACCTCGGTGGCCAGAGGCTGTGGGCAGCCCGTGCAGTCTGTCCTGCTGTTCCAGGACCAGGTCCAGATTCACAAACCATAAGGGTGGAGGAGGAGGCGACAGTACTTCACTTAAGGGAAAAATGGAAGTAGACAACAGAGAGAGGGGAAATGCTTCAGGGTTTTAATACATTGGCTCCGTGTATTGCAAATAACAAAAATTGCTATCTAAAATAAATAAGATATTGGTTCCTAAAAGGCTTTTTCCTTGGAAAATGGGTATTTTCCCCCAGATTCCAACTCTCTTGTGGTTCTTAAAAGGTTTAATTCCCAGTAATGGAGATTGAATCCATAGCCTTTGTGCTAAGCTACACCCTGATCTTTTAGTTAGTTAAGTTAGTTAATTAGTTAGTTAGTTAGTTAGTTAGTTTTGAAGTAGGGTCTTGCTAAATTCTCCAGGAAGGACTCAAACTTGGAGTCCTCCTGCCTCGGCCTCTCCGAAGGCTGGGATTACAGGCTTTTAAGTGTTGTCTTGTTCTTTATAAACAGGGCCATGCCCTTTGGTGAGCAGGGCCGGTCCCCGAGGTGCCCACTGTCCCTGTCGCCTTGGCTCTGCACGTCCCCTGCCGCCCCACCTGCAGCAGCTCGATCACAAAGATGAGGGGCTGCGGCTCCTTCTGCAGCTCGTCCAGGTCCTCGTAGCCCAGCGTGTGGTAGGCGAACATGTTGGCCAGCCCGCAGGTGTGCACGTGCCAGTCGGTGGGGTCCTTTCCCTCTGCCACCTGCCGCAGGCTCCTGGACAAGATGGGGTAGACACCTGTGTGCTGTGGGAAAGATGGGGGACATCTGTGGCCCGCGCAGAGCTGGCTGCGCCCCAAAGGCCCCGACGCTGCATCCCCCACAGCAGAACCCTAATACACTCACCAGTAACAACCGACTTCACCTGTGGCCCAGGCAAAGCACTGTGCACCTCGAGGCAGGCAGTGCAGGGGGCACCAGCATCTCCACGGTTCAGATCTGAGGCCCAGAGAAGTTAGCAGCTCATTTATGCCCACACAGCTAGCCAACGAGGGATTCGAACCCCACTGCAGGGGCCAGGCTCTTAGTGTCACGCTGCCTCCTGCCAGCCCCTGCCCAACCCCAGGAGACCCTGAGCTCCCTCCACAGCCTGTGATTCACAGGGAGGGCAGTGGGCAGCAGGGGAGGAGCAGAGTCCCAGTTCTGAGAAGGCCCATTCAGCAGCCTGGGGTGCTGCTAAGTAGCAATGAGCCCAGGTCATCACACCCCCTTAGCCTCGCGTCCCTTGATGGCCCTGTCTGATTTTTAGGGCTGTCGCAGAGACTAAAAGGGATGGCACAGACATAGGTCGGGCTCTCTGCAGCCTCACCCAGCCGTGGGAGCTGGGGTTGCCACCCTTCAGGTAGAGGAGGCTGAGAAAATCAGCCGCAGGGCCTCAGCAATGCCCGTCCTTGCTGGGCCTCAGCCTCCCCACTCTGGCATCTGAGTGCCCACATCCTAGCCAGGCTATAAGCTGGCCCAGCTCGGGCTCCCACGTGCAGCCAGCACAGCACAGCGCCGGGAACGGGCGGGGGCAGACACTCAGAGATGAAGGTCACCTTCCCACCCCCGCCAGCCTGGATTAGCCCAGATGACCTCTGTTGCTTTGTGAGAGGGCTGACCAGATGGCAGCTGAGCTTGTCAGGGCCAAGGCTGGACTAAGGGGAGGCAGGACTGGGGCAGGGAGGGCCACGCCCAGCCCAGGCTCGGCAGCCCAGCAAGTAGAATGTGGACAGTGTGGGGTCAGGCCAGGCAACTGCTTGGGCACAGCTGGCAGACACCTGCCCCTCTAGCAGTTCTAGGGCCCCTGGTTAGCACCTGTGGGCTGAGGGATGCCCACAGAAGCCAGAACAGTCTGGAGACAGCAGAATCCAGCACCTCCAGGGACAGCTCCTGAGGACAGGAAGGAAGGCACCAGTCTCTGTGCTGTGCTGCCCTGAGGCACAGCTGCCAGGCTGCAGGCCACACAGGCAACCACGGTCATGTGCACGGCTCTGTACGGTCAGCCTGCAGCCCCTGGAACTCCTTCAGCCCACAAGGGCTGCAACTGGAGTAGGAAGAGCCCAGCACCACTGTCCCCCTCTGGGCCTTCCAGGCCAGAGCCTGCCCCTGTCCAAGAGCCCGCAATGGAGGCTGGGAGCTGGAGTGGCCATGTCTAACTCCAGGACCAGCTTCATTTCATCCCTCACAGTCCGAGCTGTTTTGCTGTCTGGTTTTTTTAATTGGTTGGCAATGTTTAAACATTGGGAGAGTTTAAACTCACACACTGATACAGATTTCTGGCTTGGCTCTGGAACAGACTGCCCTCCACACTGGACCCTGCCCCTCACAGGCTGCAACTGCCCAGAGGGAGCTGAGAGCTGCTCCCCTCAAAAGGGGCAAGAAAGCTTCCAGGTCCTTGCAGAGTCTGAGTTGGCAGCCTCTAGCCCCAAGAGACTGGGGGCCAGCAGAACATCGCACACAGAGGCCAGAGGCCTTCCTGGGGTGGAGAAGAAAAGCATTTTGGGGCAGAAATTCCCAGAACCCCTCAATGATTGGGCCTCTCTGGCCTAGGGAAAAGGAGGAAGGGAGGAAGCCCCTGCTCCCGCAGAGACCTACACATCAAGGTCACTCCAGGCAGACTGTGCGGGCTCTGCACCGTGACTGCAGGGGAAGGCAGAACTTCTCTGCAGACCGAGGCCCCACTGATGGCTCAGGCTGGCAGTTCTTAGGCGGAGAAATGCCCGCAGAGGGGAAGGGGCCAAATAAGTGCAGCACCCAGGGCTTCTCACAGCTCCCGTCTGGAGGCCACATTGCTCACCCCCAAGACTCAGCTCAAAGGCACCTTCTTAAAGAAGCCCTCCCTACCAGGGCCTGGAGCAGTTAGCTGTGCCTTCTCTCTGGGTGAGCACACTGGCTGCTCTGCAGGATGATGGTGTAGGTGTTTGCTCCACTTTCAGAACTGAAGTTAATTGAGGGCTGGGAACTTTGCCATTTCATTTCTAACATGCAGAACAGGCCAAACCAGGTGCCCTGTGAAGGTCATTAATGGGAGAGGGTCGGGAGGAGGGAGGGATGAAGAGAGGGAGTGATGAACATTCAACAATAAAAGTCTGGGTTATGAATGTCTGGTTTAAGAAAACGGCAGATGGACTGAAGCCTGTGTAGGTAAAAGAATGGATGAATGGGTAACATAGGGATGTAAAGGTGGATAAATGGCTCTAGAAGTTTGTGTGTGTGTGTGTGTGTGTGTGTGTGTGTGTGTGAGTGAGTGAGAGAGAGAGAGAGAGAGAGAGAAAGAGAGAGAGGGAGGAGAGAGAGAGAGAGAGAGATCGCTACAGCCATGGTCTGGGAGAAGATGTGAAAGGCTATTTGGAAAATCAGCAATCACCATCGTATACAATTTGCCAACCTATGAAAGGTAGCTACCAATTTGACCAAAAGAACAGACACTACAGGAAACAAAGAGCCATGCCCGAGCTGTGGGGACAACAGCAACTTGCAGTTTTGCAAAACGATACGTCCATCAACTAATCGAGAGTGTACTGACTGCCCTCCAGGCACGCAGCTCTTCCCTGTTAGTAAATACACACCCGCAGAAAGAGTAAGAGCTCTTTACTGTAAGCAAATCCAACACATGGGGTTTTAAAAATAACTGAAATCACAGAAAAGCCAGTTTTTTTAAATCATGATTTGATTAAAAACACACTTTAAAGAGGAGCATACCAGGATGCCAGACACGGCGATGCACGCCTGTGATCCCAGCTACTTGGGGAAGCTGAAGAAAAAGGACAAGTCTGAGACCAGCCTAGGCAAGTCAGCAAAACCCTGCCTCAAAAAAAGAAATAAATAAAAAAGGACTAACGATGTAGCTCAGGGATAAGGGCACCGCCCTCCCGGATTAAACTCCCAGTACCTTAAAAAATGATCCAAAAAATCCAGATAAATAATAGCACAGAGACTGCCACAAAGAGACACTGTGTAACACTTACTTGCTAAGTAACCTAAAATGAGTGACAGGCGGTGGGTGAGACTGCCTAGTGCAGAGGAAGGAGCTGCAGCCCGACTTTACCACAGCAGTGGACACTAACGTGCCCGTGCCCTGGGCAGGGGCAAAGCGCCAGGAGCTCACTCAGCTCCTCTGCCTTAGCTGTTCCATCCAGGACAAGTTACTTTCTCCAACTCATCAATTTCCTCATTAGTGAGAGGAAGGAGTTAACCCTTAAATTCCTTCTAACTCAAGATAACAGTTCCCACTTTTCAACTGCCCTATATATGCCATGATCTTCCCTCACAGATGTCATCTCATCTTGATGACAATCAAGAGGTAATCACCAAGACAACCTTAATCTTGGTCTCTTGTTGATTTATAAATAAAGAAATACACTGGCAGCAGGGGAAAGGACAGACCCAGTTCCCACAGCTAGTAAGACAGGACGGAGGTCCTATGCAGGTCCATCTCTCCGTCCCAAGCCACTCTTTCAAAAATTCATTGGACCCTGCTGAAGCCTTGGAGTGGACGGATGAGGTTGTCACCAATCAACCTTAATGTCACAGTAAGAGAGGCAGGTGCAGCACACCTCCCAGTGAAACACGCAGCCCCACTGTGACGTACTTCTGGAAGAAAAGAGAGACCTGGACTATAGCAAGCCCTCTACACCAAACTTCCAATTATTTTTTTAAAAAATAAGGAATAGAGGAACATAGTAGACAATTCCTGGCAAAGCCATCAGAAAAAAACATAATAAGAACTTCTACAGGATAATTGACCCAGTTCCTTCAAAAAATCTGTATCAAAAACAGAAGAAAGCCCACAGATAGAGGCTTGGGAGACCTAGTACCAGCCATGTACTATATGTGGACTTTGAACAAACCAACATTGTTCCTTTTTAAAAAATAAATGAGGGGATGACCAGAGAAATTCTAACACTGACTATATATTAAAAATGTGAAGGAATTGTTAGCATTTTTAAAATACTTAATAATGAAAATGCGGTTAGGTTTTCTTAGACATCCACATATTTTAGCGATATAAATTTCGGCGTGTACAGATGAGATGATGTGTCTGAATCTGCTCTAACTGTGTGGGATGCTGAAGGCGAGGGTGTGGAGTGATGGAGACCTCTTTATCCATTCTCATATGTGTTTGGAAGTTTCCATAAGAAATATTTGTCAGTGGTCTGTGGGTTTTGCCACTTCTTTTTTATCAGTACTGGGGATCAAACTCATGACCATGTGCTTGTAAGGCAGGTGCTTATGCCACTGAGCCAAATCCACAAGCCCAGGTTTTGCAATTTCCATCTTGCCACAAAACAAGGACCCTAAGTTATGAGGCTAAGGCGGATAATGCTCCACAAATACTGAGGAAATGTAAAGGTGATGGGGTTGGGGCAGAGGGCAAGGCAGGGACGCATGGCCAAAAACTTCTAAGACATGGCAATGCCGCCCCGAAAGGGAGCCCTAGGAACCCTGGGAGAGGACGGGTTCACCCCTATTTGGCACAGCCACATGCCCACATCCTGGCAGCTGGCCGTGCCCTGGTAGCTTCAAGCAGCCTCCTCCTTGTATTCACAGTGGCGGAGCTAAGGCGAGGGCTTTGCCTCGCAGAGCTTGGTTCGCCCTCAGCTCTCCTGAAACACCACCACTTTGCAAAGTATGCGGGTGAGCAGATCCCAGGAAAGGACCCACGCGACCTACTTACAATGGTGTCACACCAGAACTCGGCCACCTCCTTGATCCGCATGGACTTCAGCAGGGTCTCCCAGACCTCCAGCTTGAACATGTTCCCGATGATGATGTGCATGGGGTGGCCCGCCTGCTTGCTGTCATCTATCACCGTGCGCTCCTCGTCACATTTGGTGGTGCGGAAATGAAAGGTCACCTGTCACCAAAACAGCGGAGCCTAGTCCAGACACGTCTCTCGCGTTTCAGCCGAAGCCATGCAGACTGCCAGGCTCCGCTGGTGAGCTCACCCACACCTGATAAACCGACAGCCCAAAGCACCCCTTCCTGCACTCCCTCAGGAGGGAGGCACCGGGAAGCCCGTCCTGAAATAAGCCCCATGAGGGCACAGACACAGCCATCAGCCCAGGGAAACCCACCAAGCATGTGAAAGAAAACGCCGCACTGCAAAGGACCTTCCTTCTCACCCAAAATCCGGGACTCTAAAGATCCCCCAAGTCCCTCTCTCGGCCAGCTCGCAAGTGTAATCAGCAAAGTCCCCAAAATGCCCTGTGAATGGGCCCCCAGGCAGTGTCCAGGTGCCCGGGATGGACAGCTGCAGAGTCACCTGGCCGTTTTTAGCCAGGCTGAAGCCCACCGTGGAGGGGGAGAGAGGATGGAGTCTCACTCGAGATCCAGTGATGAAGCTCTGAAGGTCCCCAGTGCCCCCGTGCAGAATGGTCTTCTTGACACCTTCCACATTCAGGAGCAGAGTGGCATCCATGCTGCAGGCAGAAGCAGGTGTCCAGTCAGACTGAGAGGATCTTGTAGGGGAGAAAGACGCTTAGGTGGCTGTGACACAGGGGGATTAGCCCTGCAGGGAAAGGGGGTGCGGGCAGAAAGTGGGGCGGCTTATCGGAGTCTCTGTGGCAGCCCCACCTCCCGGCCCACCTCGAGCTGATGTGAGGCCCCTGCCTGGCACCCACCCCCCAAAAAAGGGAAGTTGGCTTAGCTTTCTTCAGGCAGGGAGGAGGGTCAGGCAGAAGCCAGGGGCCACCCAAAGAGAAAAGGACAAGTCAGAGGCCCTCTCTGGGCCCACGGGCTGACCCTGGCCACGGATCTAAATGCTTTGGAGCCCAGGCCAGCTGCCTCTGCCTCCCACTTTTCCTGTTTCGTCCTCCTTCCCTCCCTCCCTACGACCTGCCCTCAGGAGACTGCGATGTGGCCAGAGTGGAGGCCGGGGTGGGAGGGGGGCGTGCACCTAGCCCTCTGGACCCAATCAGAGCTGCAGCCAAGAAGAGACCATATAATGTAAAGCCTTGGTGTTTGGCGCCTCCTTGTGGCCAGATCAAAATCTTCTGCTCCCCAGAACCGCAGGAAGGTGGAGGTTGGTGAGTCCCACAAAGCAGTCTCCTCTGGGGGGGAGGTTGGCAAAGAGAAGAGAGGCGGTGCGGAGACGAGCGCTGGACCAGGGGCCGCCAGGAGCTGTGATTAAAGGGCTGACTCCCCTCCTGTTTATTGCCTGTGCTCTTTCACCCTAACGTTACTGGGCCAGCTGAGATGGGAAAATCCACCTGTCCTGCCTCACTGTCCAGGAAATTAAGAGACTTGAAAAAGTGAGTGAGACCCAGACACCCAGCACTCTGAAGGTCTCAACTGCCACCGGCAGCCCCTGGCTTGGGGGATACCAAACTGGGCCAACTGGCTGGAGCTGAGAGCCCGACCCAGTGCCCTGGGGACCGCTCTGTGTGCTCAGGGCACTTTCCTTCCCTGCTTGGGGCCAGGTCTGAGGCTGAAAGTGGAGAGACCCTTTCCCTCTTTTCACTTCCATCCTTCCTCCAGCCCTACAGCAGCCTAGAGAGGTCTGCGTGTGTGGGAAATAGACACAGAGAAAACCTCCAGGGAGGATAACAGTGGTTCCATAAATGTCCGTTGAGAAAGGAGAGCGCAGAGCAGGGGCCAGACCACGTTCACCGTGATCTGGGGCAGTGGTGGCAAACCTATGACACCACAGGTTGTTTGTATCACTGATAGCTCTAAAAGGTCCACCACCACTGCCCTAGGCCACGGTCGCCTGGGTGTTAGCTTTATAAGGATTCATTATACAAGAGTATGTTTGTGATGTTCTTCTATTGTGATCAAATTCACAATGGGAAAAAAATGTACCTAATCGTATCTCATCTCACCCTATTTAGGTATCATTAGGGTCATTTCTATGCACCACTTCCCTTTGCAGAAAGGCCAGAGGCGTGCATGAATTGCAGCGATCAGTATTTAAGAAGAACTCATAGCTCTGAGCTGGGCTCCTAAAGGGAAGCCACAGCGTACACAGGCAAGAAGATGTGGGCACGGATGACGGGATTCAGGTCTCTGCTGAGAAAGTCGGTGCCTCCAGAGCGATTTCCTTAGCCTCCAAGCCAATCTCCCCAAGGATTTTTTTCCACATGCAACTCTAGGAGTCAGCTGCCTTCTTCAAATCCTTGCCATGGCCTTCAGGATACACTCTAAGCTTCCCTGGCCTACAGGCCTCTACCCCTGACCTCTGCCCTCGGCCCTGCACTCTATTTTTTTCAGACTTTGTCCAGCCCTAGAGTCACCCAATGAATTCAAGGGTGACCCCTAAACAGGAAATGAGGACCTCATCTTGGCCAAGCAGTTTCTTTACATTGTCACAGAAAAACTTTCAGGACGCACCGGGAGAGGCAGAGCTGATTCATCAGTGCAGAATTGGAAAGTAATAGAAAATAGAGAGAGGATTTCACCTTGAAGAGCTCAGAGGGCCGTGGAGGCTCAGAGGGCCATGCTCTGATGGAGGGGAGCAGGCTGGTCCCTTAACAAAGGAACAAAAGCAAGGCTTTGGGGTTTGCTGGGGTGGGACAGGGTCTGGTTGATCACTGTCTCAGTTCTGGGTTTCCTGAGTGGTTTCCAGGGTGTCGTCTGTCGGTCAGGTTTCCATGAGATGACTGCTTCTATAGGGATAGCTTCATTCTGTTTTCAGTTACCTATCAGGCACCTGCAGGCCCAAGTGAAGAACCATGCGTTTTTTGTTTGTTCGTTCATTTGTTTGTCTTGTTTTGTTTTTTAGCAAAAGCAGTTTTCAAGTCCCTGGCTGCCTCAGAAAACAGCAATCATGCATTTAATGAGTAACAGGCTGGGACCAACCAAGAGCTTATGCTGTGTGCTTTTGGGGGTCCCCGTCTCCATGGAATGCAGCAGTGCTCCAGACTCCTGACATGGGCCTCAACTTCTCCACGAAGGTCCCACCTACCTGACATCCAGCCCAAGTGAGGCTCCCCTTCCCTTCCACCTCCCCATTCCCACGGCACTTCCCATTCCGGCCCAGGCAGTCGCTAACTGTTCACAGTGACGTGTTTCAGTGTTTCATGTCTGTCTCTTCCATCAGGCTAACACTTCCAGAAGGACAAGGAGACCAGAAAAAAACTTTGTTGTTGGAGAAGCAGCCCCGGGCAGGGCGAGACCACCACTCTTCCTCCATCCCCCTCTCCAGCGGAGGCCAGGGAGACTTAGAGCAACTGGCTGGCTGTCCCTCCTCACTAGGAGCAGAGCCCCAGCACCTGCCTCTCACGGGGAGGCTGCCCCTGTCCAGAGATTCCCCAACACCCTGGAATCCCTTTGCATGCAAGACCAAGGAAAATGCTTCTCATTCAGAAGAAAATACTTTTTCCACCTTCTCTCGTTGCCATGGAGACTGCTCTTTATTAACCTGATCTGCCACTTAGCATTCTGTGAGGCAAGGCAGGAAAGCTGCCAGCAGAGGGGCTTCTCTGAGCATGCGTGCATGCTTGCACCCCAGACACTTGGCCAGGAGGTGCGATCCAAGGTGAAGCGGAGAGGTCCTGGAGTCAGATGGTCAGGATTCAAATTCCAACCTCTGCCACTCCATACAGTCTCAGATGAGATGCTTCCCCATATGAATCGCTCATTTCCTTATCTGTAAAGGAAATAAAAATAGTAGCTACTTCCTCATACTGCCACAAGGATTAAGGAAGGAAAAGGATGTAAAAGCGCTCGGCTGAGTGTCTGACACATGACCGGGGCCCAAACAATAGAAGCTATTATGGGTCCCTGTGACATGCCAGGCATTTCGACAGGTACCGGAGAAGCAACAGCGACAAGATAACCCAGTTTGAGAGATTTTTGTTTCAAGTGCTTCACCGACCTTGAGTCTTTCTTATACTCTGAACTTGGTCTTCATAGAAACGATTTTCTTTTCCTCCTATTTGTCTTCAATTCCCTGGATACAGTTACAAATACAACCGGCATAAACAAGTTTGGGAACAAGTATTTATGACTCTAGGTAAACAATCCCATTGAAAGAACAAAATGGAAAACTTGAGTAATTTAATGTGGTTTTCAGATCACAGCCCATACTCAGTAACAGGGAGAAGGCTGGGATAACTCTCAGGGGTTTTGTTCAGGCTTTATCAGTGTGCATCTGTAGTACATAATGATCACGTTCCTCGGGTGCAGTTGGTACGTGGACCTAACTAACAACCTTAACTCTTTTTAAAAAGTCTCCTTCCCCTCCCTCGCTCCCTCTTCCATCTCTTGGTCCCTTCCCCACATGCAGAAGATCTATCTCACTATTTCCTATGGTCTCTCTCTTTTTTGCGCTTTATGTATGTTATCTCTTATGAGAGAAGCCCTGGGATACTTACAGCCTGTGTGTCTGACTTATTTCCCATAACATTATGGTCTCTGGGTGCATCCATTTTCCCACAAATGATTCAAGTTTATGCTTCTTTATAGCAATAGCTTTCAGTTTTTAAAAATGAAATAGAAAATAAAATCTCAGACAGTCTATAATGATTTCACGAAGCTTTTGTTTCTTTTCCCATGTGTGCATGTGCTAGGTTTCTTCCAAGGAGCACTGGTCCTCTTGAATGTGTTGTTATCCTGTGCCAAGGAAAGCACACAAAACCTCACAAGTGTACAAACACACAAGCACACGCCTTGCCTGGTTAACTCATTCTGTAGCTCCCAGCTGTAAATAACATCATGTGGCTTATGAATTATCTAGATACCGGTTATCTGATGCACTGATGTCTCTCTTCCCACACACTGAAACAGAGCCCCATGGTGATTCTAGTTGACCTTCCTGGCCCATTTTTATAGAGTTAATCAAGCACAGTCACTCAGTTTATATGATTTGGAAAAATTTGAAATAGGGAATATAAGGGAGAAGGAGGAGAATCAGGAAGCCTAGAGTGATTTTGGCTGCGGTGTGTTGGTTTTTGGGGTGTGCAGCTCCCGGAAGGTGCTGTCTGTAGGTGTCAGGTGAGCCGTCCAGGCTGGAGCAGAGGCTGAGGTGAGGGGCAGTGTGGTGTAGTAGTTAGGCACATGCAAACCCTGGCCCTAGACGAGTGGAGTTTGAATCCTTGGCCCTGAGTGAAATTTAGGACCAGCCTAACCTCTCTACACGTGGGCTCCCTTATCAGAGCAGAGGCTATGGTGAGGACAGATTGTGTTCAGGGATATTTATCAAGTGCTTGGACCACCAGACCCTGGTGCATGAAAGAGCCAGGTACAGACGAATCATTCTAATCGCGATCACCGAGGGTAACAGCTAATGTGAAGAGGGCTGAAGGGCCCTGAGTCCAGACAGAGGAGGAGGAGGGGGCTGCCTTGAGGTCATGCAAAAGAGCAAGATGAGCTGGGGAGGGAGAGCTTCATGGAGCCGCATCGGGGATGCTAAAGGGAAGGAAGAAGGACGGGCAGACCGAGCAGAGGCCGAGGAGCTGGCCCCGGGGAAGGAGGCCGGAGCCCGTCCCTCACAGCTCGCCTTCCTGGGGCAGAGGGGGTGTGGGTCTGGAGCACGCGGAGGGCAGTGCCTTGTCTCAGAAAAGCAGCTACGAGGGAAACTGAGGCAAAACCTTCGTGGGAACCGAGGGCTCCGTACCTTCCTTCCCCCGCCAGGGCTCTTTCGGGACAAAGCCACTGAGACAAAGAAAAGCCGACCTCCGGGGAGCGGGGAGGGCTCCTCAGCGGCCGAGGATGCGCCCTCCCCTCGCCCGGGACCCCGCCCCGCGGCGCCCTCGCGGCCCGGCCACACCCCGCGCAAGCTCCGGAACCCGGGCATTCAGGGGCGGTCGGAACCCGGGCATCCAGGGGTGGCCGGAACCCGGGCATCCAGGGGCGGCCGCGGGCTGCAACCCCAGCACCCAGCCAGGCCGGGGTCGCTAGGACTAATGGGGGCGTCTAAGCCAATCCCCGAGGAGAATTTACAGCCGCGAGGAAAAAAGGCCAATCAGATGCCCGGCAAGGCAGAGGCCGCGAGGAGGGAGCCAATCAGCTGTGAGTACAGGGCCGGGGCGGAGCAGCGCGGAGTTTCAAATCCACTGGGGTCTGCTAGGAGGTGCTGGGTCGGGTCTCCGCGCTGGGCGTTGCCGGTGAGTGCTGGCTGGGACGCAGAGGGGCTTCTGCTGGGGGGGTCACGGGGAAACCTGGGTTGGGGGCCCCAGCCAGGTCAGCCAGGCGATGCCCAGCGTCGGGTCCCAAGCCCGGCGTCTGGCGGTGTGCTCGGGCAGGAGCGCGTCTGGCCGGGGCAGTTGTGTGAATGCGCTGCTGACGGCTGCCTGCCTGAACGTGGCACTGAGGCCGGGAGAACCCTGCCGCCCTTCCCCACCCCACCCTACCCCACCCGGGACTCTGGAAGGGGGCCGGGACCCGCGGCGTGGGAGAACAGGAGAAAGCAGCTCCCAAGCGCCCCGCGGCTCAGGCCGCACCCCTTATCTTCTCCCTGGAAGTGAGGGTGCCTGGAGGACCTGCCTGTGACCTCCCCAGGGCTGAGGGGCAGCGGAGACTGGGCCAGACAGATGGCGACGCAGTGGCGTGGCATGCGACCCTCGGGACGCCGCCCATCTCTCCTGAAGGAGGAGCCGCTGGAAGAGCAGGCGGAGCGGGCTGCAGCCGGCAGTCCGGACCCGTCCCCCGGGGCCCTGGGCTCCCTGCGCAGACAGTTCCAGCGGAGACTGCCCCTGCGAGCTGTCAGCCTCAACCTCGGGGCGGGCCCCGCCTGGAAACGCCTGGAAACCCCAGAGCCAGACCAGCAGGGCCTCCAGGCTGCAGCCCGCTCCGCCAAGAAGGCCTTGGGTGTCGTGTCCCAGGTAATAACGACAATACCAACCATCTATGGAGGGTGTCCTTGGTGTCCATAGATCCTGCCCTCAGGGAGACCCTGAGAATACAGGCTCCCTTTCGACTGGGACTTTGACATGAGTGTTGTCTCTAAAGACCGGTGGAGGCGGGAAAGAAGGGCCGAGGGAGCAGAAACAAGACAGTGATCTCCTGGTAGCCAGGAGCTGGGCCTTCTTCTCTGGGCCTTCTTGAGTCACTGGGTCTGTCCCTTCCTGGGAAGAGGATTTGGACTTGGACAGAGCTCTGTGAGCTACAGTGGCCCACCTGCTGCTCACTGTTCTGGCCCCATCCTGGGACTCTTGAGCTGGGCCCCTGCACTGGACAGCAGTCTCACAGGAATCATCACACCCTTTCACCCTTAAGACCAAGAGTAGGCACTATTCCTGGGAAGCTGGAGGTTAGAGGGATGCCCAGAGCCCTCGGTTCTGTCTGTGTTAAGCTGTACCTGTCCTATGACAGAGAATCCAGGAGTCCTGCCAGAGTAGCACCAAGTGGCTGGTGGAAACTCAGGTGAAAGCCAGAAGGAGGAAGAGAGGGGCACAGAAGGGCAGTGGCTCCCTGCCTCCCACCCTAAGTCAGAAGAGCATCCGGAGGCTGTGTGGAGCCGCCCTAGACCCTGGGAAGAGGGAATACCACCGCCTCTCTGCCCCAGTGGGCCCACGTGCTCACCCCCGACGGCAGCCGAGGAGGGACGCTGCCTTCCGGAACCCCTACTCCTTGACAGAGCCCCTCTGCTCTCCCAGGCAAGTAGTGTGGTTGTCTCCCCAGAGCCAGTGGTTCTGAGCCCATGCATGCATGACCTCCCTTCCCTGACCCCTGAAATGCTATCTGGGCCTCAGGGCTTCTAAGTACCTCGAGTACAGTCCTTGAGCCAGGGGCACCCTGAACACCTGTGTTCCAGCCCAGCTCTGCCCCCAGACCTAGTGGAGCATCAGAAAACCCTTCAGGGTCTCAGTTTTCCCACCTGTAAAAGAAAGAGGTAAGCTTAGATCTGCACAGGTCCCACTCAGCCCAGCCTGCTGGTGAGGACATCAGGGTGACAGAGACTCAGTTCGCAGGTGAGGAACAGCAGACACTTGTCTGCAAAATTACCTGCCCCTCCCCTTGGCCTTGGGACCTGAGGTCACTTCACTGAGCATTACTGGGTGGGCAGCCCAGGTCTCTGGGTCACCTAGACCCACAGACCAAGTCCCAGAGTTGGACTGGGAGGGGACCCTACTTCAGGTCCCCGGCTAGCCCCTGCCGGCTTTCTTGTATCCAGTGAATCTGACAGTGATCTCGAGCCTGTGGGGGCAGGAATCCAGCGTCTTCAGAAGCTATCCCGAAAGGTGAACGAAGCCATCGTAGCTGAAGACAAGTGAGTTGGTGTCTCATGCTTAGAGTGAAGTGGCTTGGAGGCCCCATGCAGCCCCAGCACCTTTGTAGGCAGGCTGCTGCTTGGCTCTGACCTGCTGTGTAACCTTAGCTAGTCCCTGCTCCTCTCTGGGCCTTGGGCTTCTCACTGCAAACACGAGAAAGACTTCATTAGGGATGATGGTAAAGGACGCACCCTGGATATATGTGGTCCTCCAGGTCTTGGGTCCTCACCTTTTTCACTCATCTGGAACCTCACGTGTGGATGGGCATCTGAGTCCAAAGGCCTACCCTTCCCCCATGCATGCGCCTCCATGAGTGGCCCTGCCCGAGTGCAGATTTAGAAGAGCTACATGGCTGCTGTGTTGTTCCTGGCATAGCCGTTCTGGTATATATATTCTGAGGACAGCACCTCAGTTCTGAATCCTCATGAACTCGGGGTGTTTGTTTCTGCATGTGCATAGTGGTCACAGCAGGCTCGCAGGCACTGTGGCACCAGCTCTGACCCTGCAGAGCAGCCCTGCTCCCGCCGTATTTCCAGGTTCTGGTCTTGTTGTCCAGTTTGGGAGGGTCTCCTCACAGCCTGCAGCACCCAGCAGCATCATTCCCTCCCCCTTCTCCATCTCTAGTGCTGACATGACCGTCGCCCTCATTCGTGACTGAGGACAGGCCCTGCAGGTAATGCCCTCCTCCCCCTATGTTTCTCAGTGTCCCCCCTTCCTCTCCCTACCTCACTCATGAGCATACTAAAGAAACGCGTATCTGGGGAAAACCCACAGATCAGGAAGTCTACGAGTCCTCCTACCTGCTCAGAGCCAAAGTTGCTAAGCTCACTCACCGTGCTGGGCACCCCAAGAACTTAGAGGCACCTTCAGCCAATCGACAAAGCTGTGAGGTACTCAACTCCCCTCTCCTGAACTCAGCAATGGGCACAAAAGGAGCTCTGTTTTGCAGAAAACAAGTCCTGACTGGTCACCAAGCCCTCATACCCAAGATATCTACGTCTCCTGCCCTGGAGCTTCCTGGAGGAAGTAGCAGAGGCATCAGCTCCCCTCAACTGCCACTAATAAGGACCTGATTACCAACAGACCCAGCACTCTTCTGTTTCAGCCACTCCTGGGTCCATCAGTGACTGTCTGCCACAGCCTGAGTGACTCAGGGAGCTCCTGACAAGTTGGGGGATTGCTCTTACGTCCCCAGGAGATTTTGGGGCTTAGGACCTCATCCTATTCTCACTCTTGTGGTCACATTGTTCATAACAGGACTTTGAGGAGCCTTCTACAGACTCCCCAGCTATATTCCCAAGGTGGAGGGGACGCAGTTCCATCCTACTTCTCCCACCAGGGCCCTAGAGAAAGGGAGGGGACGTATCTCCAGGTTCCGCAACCAGGGACTGTGGGTACCTGGCACAGGGGCTGTGGGTGCCCAGGGAAGGGCAATACCACTCCAGAGCAGCTCTGCCGTGTGTAAATTATTTAAGAAGTCTGCTTTACCACTGTGTTATAAAGAAGGCTGCGTACAGTTTCCTAAATCATACTGCTTTTCCATGATAAAGACTTACCCACACTTGACACTTCCTCCATTTCCCCTGCCCCAGCCCCAACCTGACACTGCCTTGGGCCACATGTCTGGGCCAGCTTTGTCCCTCCTCCCCTCAGCATCCAGCATGCCTGTCCTACCCACCCTTAGGGCGGAAGTAAAGAGAAAGCTTTTTCAGCTTAGTCCAAAGCAAAGCACATTTTAAAGGCAAATAAGGTTTTTATTTAAGTGACAATGTTTGAGTTAAAAACCAGCTCACATCAAAATCAAGACCAATTGTAAAAATCTTTTAACTCCATAATGCTGTTTTTGTCTTGTTATAAATCTGGTATTTTACATGTCCTTTTCTAACGGATTTGTAAAGGCAGCCACAGGAATCTACGAACCCTTTTCCAGCACAGAGCCACCCACCACAGGTAATACTGAAGCTATACACTTAGGAACAGTCAGCCCAAGACAGTCAGACTGGCTGCCACCACCGAGTAAACAGACAGAAAGGGACAGTGGGTCTGACGCGGGGGTCCTTCTCTGGCCTGCTCCTCCTTGGGGTCACCTGCCTCTGTGGTATCCCAAAGACAGTGAAGTGGGACTCTAGATTACCCTGCCACACACCCTGCTAGTTTCTCAGCAAGAAGAGCAGGATCCAGCCAGGCCTCATTGCTTGGAATTAATCCTAATTCAAATGTTGAAAATTCCCCCAAACCGAAAAGGATGCATGGGGGTTTCTGACTGAGCTAAAGAAAACAGGTTTCCAGAGCAGCTGGCACCCACATCTCCCCAGATTCAGCTGGAAAGTTGGTTGTTTAAGGCGGGTTCAACTGCAAGGGCTCTTCCCAGTCAGGACCCCCTCCCAGTCAGGACCCCCTCCTAGCAGGGCTCACCTGAACCAGGTGGAAACCGGTGCCACTCTGGCCCAGGCCCACGTGCCTCGGGAGGATTCAGTTTCATTCAAAGACTGGTGGATGCTTTGTCTGCAGGACACTTCTGGGACGCATGTCTGGGCTTCATAGTGAAAAGAGTACAGTTTAAAACCCTAAGATCCTGCCCCCCTTCCTTCAGAGAGCCACCCCAAATAAGCTAGGTAATATTAGAAGTGCAGGACATGGTTGCTGTAGCCAGCACCCAGTCAGGAAGATTATTCATACAAACGCACAAAGCAAACTTTCTCCTTTTTTAATATTTTTGTGGTGCTTCAGGAAGAAGTCAAGATCTCTAGGGGGAAAACTATGGTGCTGGAAGAGCAGGCCCTGGCAAAAGATGCACCCTGAATCCCAAGAGGGCAAGTAATACAGGAAGGTAGGCAGCGGGCAGGGCCCCAGCCAGCATACCTCTGGGTAGGGAAAAACAAACATGCCACATGAAAAACAAGGAGCTTTGGTCAGGGGAGATCTGTTTTCCAGCTACTGGACAGCAGGCACTAGACAGAGTCTAAAGACAGCTGGATTAGGGGGTCACAGAACCACTGGAGGAGAGGCAGCAGCACCCCCTCCAGAGGACAGGACTCGGTTCTTTTTGGCTCTGACTTAACGGACGAAACTGAACACATCACTAGTATAGAAAGTGCATACTGGGGACACGGTTGCTGAAAAGGCAATAGTGACACGTAAGTCTCATCACTAAACAGAACTGCAAAACACACACATTCACACACACACACCAACCACAGTTCCGGGGGGGTTGTGTTCACAATATCCCTGTACACTGCGAGCATCTTGGGTGAGACCCCTCGAAGTCCCCATTCAGGGTTTCAGCAAGGAAGGGGTGGTAGCCCTCCTGCTGGGTCCTGTGTCTTGGTTCTAACCTCCAGAAACACATCCCTGGTCACTTGTTCTCAAGTCCCGGTGACCCCGGGGTCACAAGCGTGTGCCCTCACTCCCAGCCACCCCACTCCCCAGCCTGGGGTTCTCAGAAAGGGAGGAGGGAATCTACGTAGGGAAAGGATCTCACACTAATTAGTTCATCATTTGAAAGTAACACATCAGTGACTTCTGCCAAAAGGAAAATGATGGAATGTCAAAAAATAACTCTGCCCTAGTGTAAATCAAGATAATTTGGGGGAAGGACAGAAAGGGTTACAATTAAAGTGCTATGCCATATAAGCTGGTGCCAAGAGAGCCAAGAGCCAGAGCCAGGACCAAAAAAAAGCTAAGGCTAACTAATGCCCAGCTCCCTGGCCTCCTCGCGGGGCTTGGACACAGGACGCAGTGCTGCAGGTGGATTATCAGAGCTGGCGGATGGGTCGGGCAAAGGCGGCAGTAGCTGCAGGCTGGAGAAAGCATAGGGGTGGGGGCTTAGAGCCCAGACCCCTCCAGCCCCAGCAGGGTGCCCAGATTGCCAAGGTGATTCACAACGGTGCCAACTGCCCCCAGGAGCAGCCACCATGGGCTGCAAGGGAGCTGCAAGAGGTAGACATTGAGCAGAAGCGAAACTGAGCTGACACAGGTGCCTGCTGCTTATACAGATGTCCGGGCCCTGGGGCAGCCTGGCTGACAGCGAGGGCAGCCCCACCCGAGGTGGGAGCCTGCGCCAGGGAGCACAGGCAGGTGTGCAACACCCTTGCCTGGGCCAGGGGCTCAGTAGCAGGAGGACCAGGGCAGGCTTTAGGGGGCCCTAGGAAAGCCAAGCCCTACTACACCAACCAGGGTTGGGGAGCTCTGAGGCTCAAACCAAGCTAAGTGGTTGCTAGAAGGGAAGGAATACAACAGTTTGGGCCAGAATCCCATGAAGCCCCCAGGACCCTGGTATCTCAACTCCGTGCTTTCCAGAAAGCAACGAGGGAATAGGTCAGAGCAGAGCCGGGGTAGGTGGGCCAGATCAGTACCCTCGGGGTGTCTGTCCCTAGGGCACCCCATTCGGGCATCAGTGCAAAGCAGCCCTGCTGCGGCTCTCTGTAGAGCAGAGGCTTCCTCTGGAGCAGAACCCTTCGGTGAGGCTGTGCGGAAAGGACACTCTGACCTGCCTGAAGACCTCAGGGTCAGAAGCTCAGGGCAGCCTACAAGTCAGCTGCGGCGGCCCCTCCAGTTCACAGAAGGAAGACCACGTCCAGAGAGGGTAAACAACAGACTCAAGGGCACACAGGCAGCCTGGCAGGGCAAAATCCAAAGCTGCAGCCTCACAGGCAGGGATCCTGGAAGAGGGACACCTGTTCCCAAGGGCCACCGGAAAATGGTGAGGATAGTGAGGACAACAGTGAGGGACAAAGGACAGCTGTGGGCGACCTTCGGCACTCATCCAGCCCCCGGGCTGGGACAGATACCGCGGACACAAGGGCGAACCTACGGGGCATCCTCTCACTCCAGAAAGTGACCACTTTGCCACCAGACAGTCGGCCTCCAGGCGGTGGCTGGGCATGTCACTAGGAGGGCGGGCACAAACGCCACTCACTCCTCCACAAGACAGCCAAGGGGCAGCGCCTGCCAGCGCTGCAGGTCCCCAGGGGGAGGCCTGTCCACGCAGCGGCCTGGCCGGGAAGCCTGGGAACTCAGAAGGACGCATGACCCTGCTGGGACAGAAGTGGCCTGTCCCCAGGACGTCACAAACGTCCGCCCTGCCTGGCGCTCGCCGTCCCTGCTGGGGAGGCGGCAGCGGCTCTGAGGCCCCCGAATTTCACCCCGTTGCAGCCCGGGAGCTCCCCACGGCCAGAGGGTCCCTTCCGCTCTGGTGGGACACGGCTGGACAGACACGGGAGGGAAGAAGCTGGAAAACGCCTGTGCTGGAGGCGGCCTCATCCCTGCGGGTCGCCCGACTGCCCCCTGCTCTGAGCACCGCCCGCCCCTCAGGGCACCGACTCGAACTTGGGGGGCCCGCGCACCCAGCTGAGCGCGGGCAGCGGCCGCTCCTGGTCCTTGTCGGACTCGGGCTGGCTCTGGGCCCGCTCCGGCTTGGGGGTGACGGCCGGCGGGTCGGGCTGCTGCACGGACAGGGTCCGACGCAGGTGGGTGCGCTTGCGCAGGAATTCAGGCTGCGCGTGCAGGCCGAAGCTGCCCTTGCGCAGGATCACGCGCGGGGTGTTCTTCTTGGGGCGCGAGCGGTGGCCGGCCTGCAGTGCGGCCAGGTGCGCGGCGTAGCCTTCGCTCAGGAACTGCGGAGGAGAGCGGAGGAGACAATGTCAGGCCAGCGAGGTCATCTGACCCTGCCCTCCAGGGTAACCACTGACCAGGGCGTCTCCAGCTCCTCGTGGGCCCGGTGCAGCCTGAGGGATCCTTCTGGACCACGAACGTGATCTTGCCTCCCTGCCCCTTCCTCCGGCGACTGAGCTCGGCAAGGCACAGTCCACCCTGATGCACCTTCTGCCCCAGGGCCCTCTGTCCCCTGCCCGCCTGCGCCAAGCTGAGTCACTGGCCATCCCGGAAACACACATGCTTCTCTGCTGCTTCCTGACCTTGACTTTTCCTGCCCCCTCTGCCACAAATAAACGCTGTTCCCAAGCTCACTTCCTTCCTGAACAACTCCTTTAAAATTTGAAAAGCCAGCCTTGTCCTGGAGGCCGGTTAGCTGGTCCTCTCCAGAATTCTGTCTGCCACACCACTGTCACCGTCTGCATATGTTCCCATCCCCCCACTAGGCTACACTGCATTCCACTGAGGCTCTGCCCGACTCTAACACAGCGCCCGATCCACGGCAGAGGCCTAGAAACGGCTAGTGAATGAATGAATGAGCCAATAAATGAACTGTGTACTCTTCCACAACCCTTCCCCCGGCCAGCAGCCCTCAGCCCCCAGCCTGGCCTCCACTCACCTGGCACTGGGTTTGGTACTTCTTGGTGGGCCGGCCCACGATGAAGATCTGGGAGGCCGGCAGGCCCAGCACGCTGTAGACAGAGATGTCCTTGGTGGAGCCGTAGGCAGCGCTGATTTTGATGAAGCACTGAAATGCAAGGCAACTCATGGGGGGTGGGGGCTCAGCACCTCCTCAGGAAGCCCACATGTGGGGACCCTTATCTGCATTCACACTTCACGCAACGGTGTACCCCGTCCTGGGAACCAGTCCCCAGAGTGGCTGCCCCTCCTCATACCTCAACCCCAACACGGGACTCTGTTCAGTACCAACCAGACCATTTACTGACCCTTGGTAGCACTACACATCCATAGTCCTAATGTCCATTTGTGGATGAGGAAACTGAGTTTATGCATCAGAGGGCCAGGAGTGGAGGTCAGTGCTGGGCTGCTCATGTGCCTGCTGCCTGATTGGCTGGTCCAGTGTACTCCCCAGAAGGCCGGATCCAGTTGAGAAAATGACTCAGTGTCCTCCTCGCTCCACTAGAACTTTCAGATCATCACTCGATGCTCCCACCCCTCCCCAATGAGTCAAACTACCTCCTCCTCGGAGAAGCTCACCATCTAGTCACTACATGTGCCTCCCCATAGGTCACCTTCCTTGTTCCCAAGGTCCCTGGACGCTTCAGTGCTGTCTCAGCTTTCCTTCCTCCTAAACCCCACCATTGTTGGGGTGACCTAGTGTCCATGTGGAGAGCTTTCCACCTCCCGTGACCCCTCCAAGCTGAGACCTACCTTCCCTGCTCCTCATCCCACTGCATCTGCCCTCTTGGTCCTCAGAGGTGTCCCTTCCTCACTGAGGTCATCCAGGGACAAGTCGTCATGCAGGACTGTTCTCACCATCGCACAGGGCTGCCTGCTTGAAATTCCGCCTCCCCTGACAACTGGAGCCTCGCTGTCCTGGCATCCTCTCCTTGGACTTTCCTCCTGGTTCCCTGACCAGCTCCTGTCCTGCTCTTGGCCCTACCCCTCCCCAGGGATGCCTCCCCACTCATGGCTCCACTGACCTGCCTCACACAACGGCTCCAGTCTACCTGCAACCCATGGACCTCTTCCCTAAGCCACGTGCTGGGGCTGACATGGCTCGTGGCTCATGGCCATTTCAGCCTCCACATGTCCACAGTGCAACTCCTCTCCCTCTAGCCTGGCCTTCCACCTGTGCCCTCCATCATTTCATGTACTCTCTCATTCATTTATTCATTCTGCAAACATTCATTGAGTGCCTACTGGGTGCCATTGTCACCCCAAATCCTAGAGATATAGGACTCCACCTCTGCTGAGCAATGGTCAGAAAAGTAGCGCCTGGATCCCTCCTGGTCATGCACCAGAATATCTGAGTCCCTCACATCCTACATCCAACTGTTACCAAATCCCAATAATCCCACCTCCTGGTTTTCGTGCCTTTCTGTCCATTCCGTGGTTACCTCCTGGATTCGGTCTTCTTATCTCTTGCTTGCCAAAAGCCTCTTAAATGGCCTTTCTGTCTCCCTTCTCCTATCAATCAGTTCTCCACATAATTGCCAGGGAATTATTTGTACAACCCAAATTAGACACTGCCATTCCCCTACTTCAAACTCTTCCATGGCTCCCTGTAGCCCTCAGAAAAAAGTTCACAATATTGGTCTGATTTCCAAGGATTTTGAGACCTGCCAAGCTTGGGTCTCTGATGACCACTGGGGCCTCAGCCCTCACTTGTCCTGGGTCTGACTGCCTGCACATACCTCTCTCTTGGATAATCACAGCTCTGAAAATATCCCCTGGTCTTTTTTGCTTTTATGACTTTGCTCATGGTAAAAGTTGTCAAAATCAAAATGAAGTTGCTCATGTGAATCCTAACAAAAAATAAAGCTGGAAGATTATGAAGGAGAAGTTCTCGTTCATGTTGCCTAACAGTAAACACTGCAAAAGACTCTGCCGAACCACAGCCGTCCACATGCAGCAGCAGTCCATGCAAAGCTGCTCCTTCCAGGACATCTGCTCAGTAACTGTCTGCCCAACCTCGGACTCATGTCTCCCTTGATGTGAATCGTGTGTGGCCAAAAACAGTTGCTTCAAGGTACACTATGTAACACTCCTCATTTCGGCCTTCCAAAACTTGCCCTTGCCTTAGCTGCTTTGAATGAGCAAGAGAGTCCTGGGGCACGCATTTCTCACTGCAATGCTGCTCCCCAACAAACCCTGATTTTACTACAGTTTTAACCTCTGCATTTCTCTCAGCCCTGACTACTCACACTCATGCTTCAAGATTAAGCTCAAAAGTGACAACCTGACCTACTAGAAGCCTCCCCTAGCCTCCCCAAGCAAACTGCAAGCAGACCCCTCTCCTCTGCTTGCCAGCAGCAGCTCTTTTCAGTCGCACACCAGTAATTGTCAATTTACACGGCTTTCTTCCTTTAGATCAGGATTGGCAGACTGTTTCTGTGAGAAGCTAGAGAGTAAATATTGGAGCTTTTGTGCTCCATCACAACCACTCAGCTCTTTCATGCAGCCCAAAAGCAGCCATAGACAATACATAAACAAATGAGCTTGGCTGTGTTCCAATAAAACTTTATTTATGGGCACTGCAATTTGAATTGATCTAATTTTAATTTGTCAACTGCTACTCTAGATCTGTGCTTAATTTTTTTGTTCTGTGCATCAGAATCCCCTACAGGATTATGAAAACACTGCTGAGCCTCCGACTCAGGAGTTTCTGAGTCAGTGGGTCTGAACCAGAGATTCAGCATTTCTGATTAATTCTGAGGTGCTTGGAGGCCCACACTATGAGAGCCACAGCTCAGGAGAGCGGATCTCTGTGAGGGTCCAATACCAGGCACTAAGGTTCACAGTAGGCACTTACATGTCTATTGAATTAATAAAGAGACAAGAGTTCAGGCTTTAGAATCAGGAAATGGAAAAAGGATGAATATCTGTCAATAAAGATAACCCCTACTTTAAAAGGCTGCTAAAAGCATAAGAAATCCCCAAATGCGGGATTTGCAAAATGCGAGTCCTCTTGCACCAACAAAGTACTGTACTGGGAGCCGGAGACGCTGGGCCCCGCCAGGTGGTGGGACGAGGGGAGGGCGTGGTGGGGCGTGGTCTGGACCCCTCCCCCTGGCCAATGAGGGTCCGGTGCTAAGGTCCCGCCCCGTGGGTGTGGCCGAAGCCCCACCCCCGGGCCGTCACCCACCTCCTGCATGAGGTTCCGGAGGAAAATGGCCTTCTGCCGCAGGGGGTCGTGCACCAGCCCGTCCGAGAAGAAGATCATGCCCTGTGGGAAGTTGTGCTGAGACAGCCACGACACCACCCGCTGCTTCTGCATGTCCGGCCGCCCGGTGATGTAAAGGATCATGTATCCCAGGTCCTGCCAGTGCCTGGCGAGAGGGTATTATTGGAGGCTTCACTTTAGCCCTGCAGGCCACCCACTGCCCAGCAATCTGCCCCAGGCGCTGCTACCCTGCGAAGCCAGAGGGGCTGCTCTGGGGAGCACTAGGGAGATACATGGGACCCCCGAATGCACACTCCAGGATAGCCCGTAAGACAGGTGAGCCCACAACAAAATGCACCTTCTCACCCGCCTCCCCATACTCAGGCCCTCTTCAGGAGCCAGAGGGGGTCACCTGTGCTTCCTCCCTCCCCCACCCCTCCTCACCCCACCCCTGGCTCCCTCCTCCTGCAAAGAGCAAGGCAGGCAGCTCTGCCAGGCCATCTCTTCAATCTGGCAGCCCCTCCTTAGCTCAGGCCCATGTTTCTGCAGGCTCACTGCCAACGCCCCTGCACCCCTTCTTTCCCTGCAGTGCTCCCAGCTCCAATCTGTTTCACAGAGCCAGGGGCAGCTGGAGGTCAGCTGTCTCTCCAGGGCCACAATGAGCCAGGCTGGTCTTCCCTCCCAAGTGACGACCATTACTGGGGTGCTGGGGGCAGTGCCACCTCAACTCCCAGGAATTCCCAGTAGCCCACATCTGAACCCCAGATTTGTTTCTCATCCATAACTTGTTCTCCCCATTGAACTCAGGTTTCTTCAAACAACAGCAATTTCTGCATCAGTGCCCAGCCCTGAGCCTGGCCTGGAGTCAGCCCCACAAGGTGGAGGGATATGTGGGTGAAGGGAAAAGGGAAGGAAGAGGGGGAGGAGGAAGGAAGAAAAGGGAGAGAAGAACAAAAAAAGAACAATAAGAGAGGAGGGGGGAAGACAGAAGGGTGGGAGATGGATTTTCCAGGGATCCTCAGTAAGTTACTATTGCAGCTAAACCAGGACACTTTTCAGCTCCCAGTCCCAGAAACCCAGAGTTTTGTTGTTGTTTTGTTTTGTTTTGTTTTGTTTTGTTTTGTTTTGTTTGAGACAAGGTCTTGAAATGTAGCCCAAGCTGGCCTCGAACTCATTGTAACCCTCCTGCCCCAGCCCCCCAAGTACTCAGATTATAGGTGTGCACCACCACACCTGGCTAGAGAATTCTTAGAGAAAACCAGGCAAAGCAGTGCCCTTCTCAAGGGGCTTCTGGCTCCTGCCCCAGAGGAGGCAGTCTCGCATGGGAGGTGGCACTTACCGCACCACATCCACCGCACCTGGCCGGACCTTGGGGTCACTGCCCATGATGGACACACTGGCTGCAAAGGACCCATCGATGCTGAACACCACGCATTCCATGCCCCTGGGCAGCACTGTGAGGTAGCTCATTGCACAGGTCTGGTCGCCCCTGGAAGGTACAGAAGGCCTGTGTCAGCTGTGGCTGGAGTCAGAATTAGCATGGGGCCACAATCTGAGCAGCATCTCCTGACACCACAGCTGGTGGCTTCTCCCATTTTTCTCTCTCCGTGCAGACAGCTTGGGCCAAGGACCTGTCTTCTGGACAGACACTGCTGGAACAGCAGTGGTAATGGGAGAAGTCAACCTGAGAAGGTCCCCTGGGTCCTACCTGACGACCATCTTCACAGGGTAGACACCAATCCCCAAGCGCCGGGGCCGGGGCACACTGTACGTGATCCGACCACTGTTGTTGGTGATCTCAGTGTCCAAGTGTACCCAGCGGCCTGAGGACGGCTCTGCCATCACTAGGATGTCCACCTGCAGGCAATGGAGTGGGGAGGAGACTCAGTGCAGGCTGAGGGGTTCAGGCTTGGCAGAGAGGCTGGGCTGGGGAGCTTTCTCCCAGGACCCCAGGGCCTGGCATGCAGGTTACTCCTGCATTACTGGATCTCACCATTCTTCTCTCCCTCCACTGCAGCCAGGTCCCCCAGCACATCCCTAACTTCGCCCCTGACCTGCCCAGGCCAGGTGGCTCCCTGCTGTCTGCTCCCATCATAGGCAGCTCAACTCTGCAAACCCCACCCCTCACATTGCATCGGACACAGGGGAACCAGCTGGGGGGACACCTGGCCCTCGGTACCTTCTCTCCAGTCAGAGCCACCATGTCAAGAGGCCCATACATAAAGCGTCCCACCAGGACCTGGGGGCCGTCTTCAGCAGCAATCACATCGTTAGCCCGGTGATTAGCAGTAACATTCTGGAAGGACAGAAAGAATTGGCTCAGCCTTTGCAAGCAGAGCTTCAGCTGGCCATGTCAGGGAGGCACTCGGGATGGCTGGAGGGGTGTGGACCTATGGCATCATGCTCTGGACTTCTGCTAGGGATTCAGAGATGGATTCCCATAAGAGAAAGAGGAAGAGACCACGAGCCACAAATATGGTCTTCAAGGCACCCAGAGCTTCTCACAGAGGTGAGTTTACTGCTTCGCTCTCCACATGCCCGGAAAGTGAAGCTGGAGCTTGTCTCCTATTGTCTTCTAGAGTCCTAAGCTGGAAACTGTCCAGCCACCTTTCATTTCTCCCTCTGCGTCACCGCTCACATCCAAGCCACTGGCTAGCCATCTTCTTTTAGTGGAAAATTTCAAAAGCACAGAAGGGAGAATAGCACAGCAGTGCCCCGCAGCCTGGCCACAATGCCACCTCTCACAGCCCACTGCCACTCTGGCCTTGTCCTACCCAGCCCTGCCCAGCCCAGAACAGTACATCATATTATCCCTATCCACCTCAGTACCGCTTCTTTCACTTCTGCCTTCAGTTCATTCTATAGCTCCGAGACCTGGGTCAGCTCTGACCGTACACCATTCCCAGGCTGGCCTTTGAAACCCACATCTCTCCATCTGCTGACCCTTCTTCATAGCACTGACCACACAGGTGTCTCTGCCGCACCCCACACTACCTATTGCCTGGACTCTGCCAGGGTTTCCTAATGGAGTTCTGTATTCAAAACCTCCCCCAGACATTCTTACAAGGCTCTGATCCATTAGCACCTTGCCAGACTGGCTCCCTGCACTCTGCACAAAGTCCCAGTCCTGAGTTCAGCACTGGGAGCTGAGCAACTTCCACTCTTCCGCCAGGCTCTGCAAGGGCCTCCAGGCCTTCACTCACGCTGAGCGCTGTCCCCCACACAGCCCCCTCGATATGCCATCCTTGACCCCCCTGCTCCCACATTCCAGCCCACCTGCTAGGACCAGACTCAGAACCTCCTCTCAACTCCTGTGACCTTCGAACACCTGTGGGTGCCTCACTTGCGTGGCCCCTGAAAGGTCGAGCCACGGCCCCTGCCCTGGAAGCGCCCATCAGAGGGGGAGACACAGCCCTCTCACCGAAGCCCTGAGGGAGGAAGGCTGAGCACGAAGAGACGCACATGAGACAGTCAACACTCATCAGGGAGTTGCAAATCAAAACCATAATGAGGTTCCCCAGCGCTCCCTAGGGTGAACCAAAGGGACAGAGTCACAGGGGGTGCTGAGGTGTGGAGAAATCAGAACCCTCATACCCTGCTGGTCAGAAAGGAAATGGTGCAGCAACCATGGAAAACAGCCTGGCAGTTCCTCCAATGACCAAACACAGAGTTACCACTGGATCCAGCCATGGCTGAACCTCCTAAGGCTGAACCCTAAGGCTGAACCCAAGAGTAATGAAAGTTTCTGCCCACACAAAAATGTATGCATGGTGTTTACAGCACCGTGAGTCACCATAGCCAAAAGGTAGAAACAACCCAATTGGCCGTCAGCGGATGAATGGGTAAATGAAATGCAGTCTACCCGTGCAGTGACTCAGCCATAAAAGAAATGAAGTTCGATTCCTGCGGCAACATGGGTGAACCTTGAAAACATTACGCTGAGAGAAAGCAGACAGACAGAAGAGCACAGATCATAAGGTTTCATTTGAATGAAACGCCCAGAAGAGGCAAATCCATGGAGATGGAAAGTAAATTAATGATAGCTTAGAGAAAAGGGAGGGGCTGGGGGTACGGGGAGATTGCTGAGGGGTGCATCTCTTTTTGGAGATGACAAGCATGTTCTAAAAAATATAGTTTAAAATGGGCGAGTTGTATAATGTGCAAATTACATATCAATAAATATATATGCAAAAGAAATCATTGATTCATAAGGCATTGATCACCCTCTACCTCTGAGGATTGTACTGGGGTCCCTATAATCCTCCCTCCTGGCTGTCTCTGCCCAGCCAGACACTGCACAGTCTCAGCAGAGGGACTGAGACGGACGGGGAGGCTCTGATGATAGTTTGCTGCAGGAGTAATAAATATATGCATCCTAAACTCCCATTCCTCCTGATACGCTGCAGAAGAGCCTGCTTTCCAGAGAAGTGCTGCGAGAACTTCCCTGACGACCCTTCTTCATGCTAATCCATGTTTCCCTCTGTCTTGGGAAATATGGGCCTGAATCTCAGCTGTGTGGGCACTGACCTCCAAAAGCAAATTGCAGTTCTTATCTGCTATGTGGATGCCCCAACCCTAGGGCAGCCCCACCACCCCAGGCCACAGTCCCAAGGCTGGCGACCCCAGGCATGCACCTACCCGCAGTTTGACCTGGGTCCGCTTGCGAAGCCATTTCTCGCGAGGGTTGCTGGGGCTCAGGGCTGCGGGGTCCAGGCCAGCACTCTCCTTGACACTCACACTCTCGTAGCGCATCACCTGGCCAAGCCAAGCAGGGCCCTGGGCAGGTGCTCAAGGCCCTCTGCCTCCCCCTGGGGTGTCAGAGCCCACTGGCCATCTCCTGGCCAGAACCCCTTGGAAGGCTGGAGGCTGAGCAGCTTGTCCTGACAGCTAGGCCACAGCACTGACGCCCAGGTGACTCTGCTCCCCATGCCTGCACTCACTCTCCACCCTCCTTCCTGTACCCCAGTAACCCAAAACCCAGCCCTTTCCTCTGATCCCTGTCATCCCTGGAGCAACACCCCGCTCCCAGCCCTGCCTCCAGCACTGGATTCCCCCGACCGCTCCCAGGGCACTCACTTATGCCTGGACAGTGCCCACCCTAAAGAAAAACACTCTCCCAGAACCCTTTCTGCCTCTCCAGCTTCCGCACATCCCCACTGCCCTTTCAGTGAAACTCCACAAGACGTCTCGGCTCCTTCTCCACCTCCTCACCTGCCCTCCTCCACCGCTTCTACAGGCTTCCGTCCCCACGGTTCCACTAACGTCACTCCTGCCCCAGGCCGGGGACTTCCATCCTGTGCTGTCGAGATCCACTGCTGCTGCCCACTCTGAGTCCCCCTCTGAGCTCAGGGGAGGCCTTCTCCTGTCCCTGAAGGTTCTTGTCAGCTGGAACTCCAGGATATACCCCGCCCTTCCCTCTCTCTCTCTCTCTCCCTCTCTCTCCCCCCCCCTCTCTCGCAGTACGTCACCCGGTTCCAGTGCCATCCCCATGCAGGTGACTTCCTCATCTTCAGTTCTCATCCTGCCCTCTTCGCTAGGCGCTAGGCTCATCTCCTCACTGCCCTCTCCAGTAACTATCAGGAATCCCATGCTTTGGCCCCACTCCCAGAGATGGCACCCCACAGGCGCTCCAAGGAAAGCAGGACCTGCCAGGCTCCTCTCTGTCCCCGCTCCGAGACCTCAGAGGGTGCTGTCACCAGGACTCCAGCATCCCCCTCTTGCACACTTCTGCCCTGGTACCCTCCTCCTGGCTGTCTTTTCTCAGCTGACTCCCCTCCCCAGGGAACTCATGTTTCCTCTCTCACACCCAAAGCAGCAACCCCAGAGTCAGTTTCCCTCTCAAAATACAAGTCAAGTGATAGTTGTTCCTTGCTGACAGCCCCACTGTGGCCTCTCCGTGAGCTCAGGTTACGACTCTACCCAGACCTTGGCCATCCAGGCTGCCATGAGTCGCCCACACCTGCTCCCCTTCCTGCTTCCCCCAGGCTCCTTCAGTCACTGGTCTCCCTGCTACACCTGCCCTTCTAAAGACGAGGACATGGAGCCGCAGAGAGGGGCAGGAACTAGCCGCTCTGCTCTCCACATGGACACACTGCCACATTCTCCTATTTCATTTCAATTTAATTTTCTAGCAAGTACCACTCTGTGAGCCACTCAGAAGTGAATCTGCTTTATCAAACCCACTCTGACCATGTCACCACCCCCCTTGATTAAGTGTCCAAAGCCTTCTTAGTGCTGCCTCAATAAAGACCTGGGTGCTGGGCATGGTGATGCATGTCTATAATCCCAGCACTCAGGAGGCTGAGACAGGAGGATCCCAGTGAGTTCAAGGCAGCCTGAGCTACAGGGGTCAGTGTGATCACAGGAGAAGGCTAGGCTGCTCTGGAGGAGCTTGCAGCTGGGCCCAGCAAGGGGGCAGCAGTACCTGTCTCAGGATGAAGGCAACCACATCAGTGGACTCCCAGTAGCTAGCGTGGAAGAGATGGGGCAGGGCCACGGAGGGGAAGGCCGTGAGGACATCAGGGCAGTAGAGAGCATAGTCGATCCGCTTGGTCCCCCACCACCTGGCCGTGACTGCAGGTCCGAGAAGCAGGTGAGGACAGAGCAGCCAAGGGGTGGCACGGGGCACTGCTGCACAGACCCAGCGGCCAATGTGTTGCTCGGCACCCAAGTCTAGGCCCAGAGCACTCTGCTGTAACAGAGCCTGGGGCCATGGGCTGCTCCCGCTGCCACCACCTCACCGTGCAGCAGCCCAGTCACCTGTGCACCCCTCTTTCCGGCTGGTCCCCACCCAGAAAGCATCACCCCCCACAACTGGTCAGCAGTGGGCCTGAGGTCAGGGCCCAGTCAGGGCCTCGAGAGGCCCTGGCTGGGCCATGGTCAGAGATCAGAGCCTGTGCAGTGTCAGAGGTCAAGCTTCTGTTCAAGACAAAAGCTGGGTCCCTCCTTAGGACTAGGGACCAAGGCTGTAGGCAAAAGCAAAGCTCGTATTAGCCAGGGTCAGCATTTGGAGTCCATCCAGGTCAGAGGCCAAGGTTCTCTCTGAGGTCGGGGCCGATTTGGGAAGTCAGTGAAGATTCAGTTTGAAACCAATCTCTGCCAACAGACCAAAAGTTCCCAAAAGGCAGGAGCGCCACCCTCTTCCCCACAGAGGCCGCCTGCGGCAGTGTCACGATGGACTGAAACCATCCGAGAGGGCCCCTCTCCCTGAAATGCAGGCAGGGCCCCAAAAGGACCTCACTCACTGTGGGAGGCACCCATGGGTGCCAGGCTGTCCGAGGACTCTGAGCTGTCACTGTGGGAGCTGCCCTCGCTCATCCTCCGTCTGGCAGGCTGGAACCTCGGGGCTTGAGGGAGTGAACTGGGGGCATCCAGAAGCGGGGGGCTGCCCTGGGAGGTGCCCTCCAGGAACAGGGGGCTGTGGGTGTGCAGGGCATCGGCTAGAGGAGGAAGTGCAAGATCAGGGTAAGAAGTGGTTCTCCGGCACAGTTGGTCATTCAGTGCCAGCCTTGCGCCGGGCAGGAAACTGAGCGGGCAGAGCCAGCCCCAGCTCAGCCACTTTGTGGCTTGAGGAAGTGAATGGAAATGAACTCTAGCCCGGGAGCTGAGGGTGCAGGGTCCCCTGACAGAAGAGGGAACACTTGAGGATGGGGGAGGGAGTCTCGGAGCTTGGCCTGCCCTGGGAAGCTCCTTGCACACGTCCCTTTGAATGGAGCCTCGGGAGGGACGCACACAGCACCCCTCCATCTCTGGCCCTCAGCTGAGCAGGCCCTGGCTACTCGCCCTCTGCCACGGTGTACAGCCAAGGCTGATTCCCAAGCCCCCGGCTGGCTGTCATTCTAGGCCTGCCCTCAGCCTCCCCACCTTTAGCCCCCGGGAGCCTCTGACCTTCCCCAGCCCACCTTCCCTGCCTCCCCTTTGTCTCCTCCTCCTCCAGCTCTTTTCCACCTGCACAAATGCACCTTCCCCACCAGGCCCTGGACAAAGACCACCTCTTCCACAAAACCCTGGATGACTGAGTCCCTCCTGTGTCCTTCCAGAATTCCATGGTGGGACTTGGGAAAGGTACTGGACACAGGTCCCTGGACTTGCCTTCAAGTCTGACAACTTGACTCTTAGATTGGCCCACACCCACAGGACCTCAGCCTGCAGCCTGCTGGGGACCAAGCCTGGCCTCTGGCCCCCAGATGCCTGATACAGAGTGAGTGCTTGGCACAGTGGCCACTCTGAAGACAGAGGGTCAGCAGCCCCCCCCTCCAGTACTCAGACCCTTCTCTGCTGAGTCACCTCATCAGCTGACAGCTCAGGAGGCTGCCCCAGAGAGGAGTCCTCAAGTGCCAACTGGCAGGGGCCCAGCCTCTAGCCCCGGGGACCTACCCAGGAGGAGAGACTGTCCATCACCCAGGGGGAACCTCTGGTAGCGAGGCACGCTGACAGGAGGCACCAGGTGGAACCTGGGCTCCAACAGAGGCTCAAGTCTCGAGGCAGAGGGGTCTGCACAGTGGAAGAAGCTGTAGACCTGGCTGCAGGCAGGACGCATCTGGAAACCTGAGGTGGGTGGGGAAGACACGCGGAGAAGCCCCTTTATGGTACCTGCCGCGTAGCCCCAGCGGGCCCCCTGGAGTGCAGCTCCGAGCAGCGCTCTCTTCCACCCCAGAACCTGCCACGGCTCCCTGCTACCAGCTGGAACAAAGCTGTCACACCCAGCTGCCGCTCGAAGCCTCACCGACCTTCCCCTCCCATGAGGGCCACTACGGACCCCCAGCGAAGCACTGCAGCGGCGGCAGTGCCCGCTCCGCCTAGCTGCCTTCCTTTCCCTGTGCCTTGTTCAAGGAGTCCTGTTTTCCTGGAAGACCTTCCCTCCATGGTGCCTATTGCTCTGACTCCTTTCAGCTCCTCCAGGTTAGCCAGTACCTAACCTATAAAACCGATGTCAGTTCCTTAAGTCAGGACAACTGCCCGTGGCTCAGGCCTCCCTAACCACACTCAATCCCTAGAAGGAGCCGCGGTTTGCTGGAGCTGGCAGGGCACTTCTCGCACTGGCCAGCAGATGTCCCCACCGAGACCCCACCTCCCCAGCCGGTCTGGGGTGCTGGATGGGGCCAGATCAGGCAGCCTCCAGCTGACCCCAGAAATCTTCCGCAGCGACACAGGTGGCCGTGAGCTCTACCTCCTGGCCTCACTGCAGCCATGGCCCCTTCCTTCCTCTTGGCCTGGAGGCCCTCAGTGAGCTTCGGGGAGAGCACTGATTTGCTGACAAGCAAGATGCCCTCTGGGCTGCAGTCCCTGCTCCTCTGCTCTGCCACTGCTAAAGCCCTTGGTAGCCACATCCTCTCACACGTGTATTTTGGAGGAAGGGGAAAAGGTTTCCAAGGCTGCAGGTGCAAGGCCCAAGGCATGTGATGGGCTCCACTATGCGGACAGGCAGGGAAACCCACCCGGCTGCAGGGTCCGCAGAGCAACGGGGAGCAGTGCACTGGACACTACGGCTCCTCTTTCCACAGAGCAGAACTTCGGCACAGAGGACCCCAAGTCAGGGGCACATGGCAGGGACAGCGAAACCCATCCAAAGCTGCCTCACCTTTTGGCCCATCTGGGGAAGCTCCCCCGCAACTTTCACTACTCTCCCCACCCCTCCTCTCCTCCTCCTCCACTGACCCCAACTCTGCCATTCTTTCCCACCCAGCCCCACACTCCTCTCCTCCGATTTTGGGATGCAGCTATACACACCGTCCAGCCCAGGCAGCACCGTCCTCCGCATGGCCAGGACCAGGCCCAGGGGTGAGCCAAAGAGGAAGAGGTCGGACACATCAAAGTCAAAGCGGCCCAGGCTGACCTCAGGGAGCTGGGGCCTCCCGGCAGCAGAGAGCCCGTCAGCCTCGTCCTTGAGCACACTGGAGTGGATGCTATGGAGGCAAAGATAGGGGAGGCAGACTGAGGAGGAGCAGAGTGGGGGTGCTCGCTCTGAGAGCCGAGTGCCCCTCAGGGGCAGGACTCGGGGGTACGGGCCACTTGCCCATCGCCAGCACAGCAGCAATGAGCACTGCCCACCAAGGCCAGGCCGACATCTGCTAGCACAGGGGTCAGCAAACTTTTTCTGCAAAGAACCAGATGGTAAATATTTCAGACTTCATGGGCTATCCCGTCTCCAGCACATGGACTTTCTGCTGCCATCAAAGCATAAAAGTAGCCACTTAATACACATGACTGTGACCTGCTAGAGCTGTATTTTTACAGAAACAGGCTGAGCACCTGCGAGCACCCGAGCGTCCTGCACACAGGCCCCTTGTGCTGCCTCGTGACAGCCACACTGACAATGCCACAGGGTCTGCTGGAGAAGCCCAGCCCGGCCAATCCACAGGCTGGGTGGCTAGTGTCGGGGCTGCCAGGTGTAGGGTTTTTGTCACAACTCATGTTCCAGGCAACCCGCAGACACAGACGCAAACAGCCTGATCTTCCCACCCGCTCCAGCCAGCAGGTGACACAGAGCTAAAGGAGGAAAACAGGAGATGCCCAGAATTCCAACCGCTTCCATCCCAGATGCCCGGTGCCCCGGGAAGAGTCCCGGAGCTGGGAGCTAAGGGTCAGGCAAAAAAAAATGCTCCCTGTGAGCGTGAGGTACAAGTTAGAGGTCAAAACCCAGCAAATGAATTGTGGAATCTACCAATCAGTGGGCTGAATATAAATTCAAAGTACCAAGTCGGAGGAGAAATATTTTAGAAGCAACGCTGAAGCAGTGCGGCAAGGGTCCCACCTTGAGGAGTGAGCAAGTGCACAGAGGTGAATCTCCACCCTCAAGCTCCCCGCTGCCTCCCACAGGTGAGCATCGCACAGAGCAGACCACCACACCTGGGCTTATCCATGTGTCTTTCCCTAGACACACACCAACCACTTAAGTGCCACGGGAGCAGCCATGTGCCCTTTCCAGAGGGAAAAGCTCGCTGTGTTGAGGCAGCTTTAGAAAAGCCTCTGACTTCCTGTCACTTTCCAAATGTGGGGCTTCCCTAAAGGGTTTTCAAGGGTTCACCAGAAATGTTGCGGTTTTCACCTTGCAACCCTCACTTCACAGAACTGCTTTTCTACAGGATAAACTGTCGAGAAGCTTTAAATAGTCAAAAATTTAAACACACAGAGCCTAGTATTTCCACCTGTGAGAATTCATCTGAGGGAAGCACAGTAACTCCCCCTTATTCAAGAAAACATGTTCCTGAAACCACAGAGAGCACCAAATTCTGTATAGTGTTTCTTTTGCTGTGACAAAGTGAATTTATAAATTAGACACAGTAAGAGAATAACAACTAATAATAAAATTGGAACACTATGCTATTAAAAAGTTATGTGAATGTGGTCTGTCATTCAAAATACTTTATTGTGTTTCCATTATTTCACTTAAAGGAAATACTTTATGGCTTCTCTTTCAGATATCCAAATTTCCAGCACCACCATCCTTGTGGTTTGGTGCCATTATTAAGTAACATAAGTGTGACTTCAGCACAAGCACTGCAATATTACAGCAGTCAATCTGATAACCTTGATGGCTACAAAGTGACTAACAGGTGGGTAGCATATACAGGGTGAATACACTGGACAAAGAGTGATTCACATCCACAGCAGGGGAGGAGTGAGACAGCAAGAGATTTCATCATGCTCCTCAGAACGGGGCACAATTTAAAGTTCACCATTTACTTCTTCCTGGAGTTTTCTATGCAATATTTGGTTGGTTGATAAAACACCAACCTAAGCCACAGAATGTGAAACTGTAGACAAGATTAAGACTATGGTAAGTCTAACATATACATTAGTGTCCATACACAGGGATATCCACTATAGTGATACTTATAACAGTGAAGAGTTAGAAAAAACCAAAATATATAATTACTGGGAATTCAGTGAATGGGGATTGTCCATTCACTCAACAAAACATACTGCCATTAAGAATATTAACCAAGTAATTTTAATTTGATGGGGAAAAGATTACAAGCTAAGAAGTTTGGGGTTTTTTAAAGTAAAACTATATGCAATATATGTTTCTAAAAAATACAAAAAGGAAATAAAATGCTAACAGTGATTCTTCTGGTGGTGAGATGATACATTTTCCAAGGGTTATAATGACCTTGTGACCCCTATCATTGGTAAGAACGGATAGGCAAAGACAGAATTGAAGAGAAGGGGAAAAAAAAAAGATTCTCCTGCCAACCGGATTGATGTTCAACATTCATTTGTATCCTAAATTAATGCGAAGATAATTCCATTAACCCGTGTTGATTAACCACCTCTTCTAGAAAGTTAGGGGACAAATCGTGGAGAGTCCACAAACAACGGTGTGCTGTGTTCAGTGCACCGAAATGGGGACAAGGAAACCAGAATGCTGAGCCCAGCTCTTTGGTGACTGGTGGTGTGACCGCCTCCTCCGAGAAATAACGGGGTGCACACCTGGGGCAGCTTACAATGTCCACACCTCTGCTTTCCCTGGATTCTTCCACCTTTCCAGGAGAGTCGGCTAGGCAGCATTATCCTTTGGCAGAAGATGAAGCAGAGACTCACTCGGAAAGGTGAAACAAATTGTCCCCAGTCTCTCTGAAAGTTGGATCACAGCAGAGATAGGCAACAGGTTCCTGGGTCTTGGTGCAAGGAAGATGGCAAATGGCCACGTTCCCAGAATTCTGATCCCTATTTCTGGGTCCCCATGGAAGGACCTGGGACACATGACTGGTCACAAACCTCCCAGGTGACCCTGAGACGAGGTCCTCCCGCCCCAGGACATTTAGATGGAAACAGGCAGGGGCCAGGGAGGAGGTTACCTTGAGAGGAAGGCATGGTGCTGGGCCACGGCCTCACAGTCATAGGTGGAGGAGTCGCTCTGTTTCCGTGGCAACGGCCTCCTGGGCTCCTCAGCCTCTATCCCACTGGAGATGTCAATGTTGCTTTTGCTGAGTCGCTTGCTGCTGGCCAGGCTGCAGTCTTCCTCCACCACCACTGGGGTGTCCTTGGGGGCCAGTCGGAGGACAGGACACACTGCCCTTGCAGGGGCCTGCCTCCTCCCCACCCCCCATAAGGGAGCTCCCCTCCCTCTCTCTGTGATGCCGGGAGCTACACTTCCAAAATTCATGCAGAACCCACAATGTAATGATGCGGGTCTTTCCATGTCCACAGGGATGAGCCATTCAGCTCGGATGCTGGACAGCTGTCTAGATAGCCAAACCCAAATCAGCCCCCTGTGGACCTCAGTTTCCCCACCAGGGACAGTAACCTCTTGCTATTCTTGCAGATTATTTTTACCACGGATCCACGGATGGGGTGCTGCACTATCTGCCCCTCCCGTGGGAGCAGATCCTCCACAGGCGCTCCTCCCCCTTTTCTGGGAGCAGACCCTCCCCAGGTCCCCCTCCCCCTCCCCTGGGAGCAGACCCTCCCCAGGTCCCCCTCCCCCTCCTCTGGGAGCAGAACCTCCCCAGGACCCCCTCCCACTCCACCCACCACCTGGCCACACCTGGGTGCTGCTGATGCTTCCCTTCCGGCTGCTGCTGCCCGGGCTGTCACCTGAGGGCCCTGCACTGTAGCAGATGGCATCAAAGGCCAGGAGGCCACCTACACAGTCTCCGATGAGACACACCTGCAGGAGGCATGGCTGGGACTGCAGGCCTGCCCACTGCCTGCCCTCTGCCCCACACCCAGCCACAAGGGTCACTTCCCACAGGAAAGTAAGGAATCAGTCCTCGAGAGGTACTCAAGACCCGAATTGGGCTCAAGGCCCATGTTGGAGTCAGGACTTCATCTAGGGTTATCCTGAGGACAGGGTCAGGCCACACGGAGGATCAGACTCAGCTAGGGACCTATACGGGCTCCAAATCAAAGCTCAGCTTGTAGGCCTCAGTTTTCCTATCCATAACATGAGAGCAAACTCCCAGTCTCAAAGGCCATCTTCAGGTGGGTGTGGTGGTGTGTGACTGTAATCCCAGCACTGAGCTAGGAGGACTGCAAGTTCAACGCCAGCCTGGGTAACTGAGTGACTTAATGAGACACTCTCTCTGAATAAAAAGTTGTACAAGGGGTTGGGGATAGAGCTCAATGCAAAGGCCCTGGGCTGAACCCTCATTCCACACCAGAAACAAAAGCCTTGCCGTCTCAAGTGCTGCAATCCTTGAATGGGCTGCTTTGGGCCTTCCAGCCGGCCAGCAGGCCCCAGGCCACAGCCAGGATGGGAAGGGCAGGGACGGCTGTCCTACCTGCCCACTGAACCCAATCCCGTCCGAGGACTTGAGGAACTCTCTGTAGACCTGGTTAGCTCGCTCGATGACCATGGCGACGGCGTCCTGGTACTGCGGGGAGGAGATGGCGAGCAGGGGCAGGGCGGCCAGGGGGACATGGTCCTGGCTGTTGCTCAGGCAGCCCTCGTCGTGGCTGTACGGGTTCAGGCTGCAGACAGGAGCCCATGGTAAGCCCGGCTGGGACCAGGAACAGGCGGGTGTGGGGTGGGACCAGGAGGGGGCGGGTGTGGGGTGGGACCAGGGGCAGGTGTGGGGTGGGACCAGGAGGGGGGGGCGGGTGTGGGGCTGGGACCAGGAGCGGGGCGGGTGTGGGGCTGAGACGCAGGCAGAAGAGGGCACGCTCCGGCCAGGCACTGGGCCCCCGACCCCAGAAACTTTCCCTGAGGACCCGGCAAGGCCCAGATGAGACCGAGCACAGGCAGCAGAGGCAGGAAGAGTGGGGCATGGGGATTCAAGCTGCTGCCCCCTCCCCTGTGTCCTTCCCACGCCAGCCCGAGACGTGGCACAACAGTGCTCTCTTGTCCTCTGCCACATGGCCCTGAGGACACCCCAGCTCTGGAAGAAGACATCAGCTCAGGAACCAGCCGCTGTGGGGCAGGACAGGGACAGCATCATGGCAGGCTTCCTGGAGGGCCCGAGGAGGCAGGGGGGCGGGAGGGCTCACACTGCGGCCCCAGCTTGAAAGTGGGAACCTCACTGCCTGCACACTGCCGCGTGCCGTGGGCGGTGAAGAGGACCCAGCGCCGTCACCAGCCTTGCAGAAAGGGCCCGAGAGCCTGTCCTACAGCCTCTCCACTCCCAGGGACAGGCTGGCCTGGCCGCACCCCGCCTAGGAGTCCCTTCCTCTCTGGACAGCACAGAACCTGCCTTGCCTCCCTCTGTTGGCTGGCACACACCCCCACCCCACCCCGCCACACTGTGGGTACTGGTGGGTCAGGAGGTACACAGAGGGGAGCTTCAGACTCCCCACTCCCTGCCCAGAGCCTGCCCTTCCTCCGCAGTCCGAGCTTAGCCTGACCCAGGGCACAGGGCAGATCCTACTGGGGACCCAACAGAATTTAGGACAGGTGACTGGACTCGGGCCCTCGTGGCAGCTGGGCGAGTTCTCATGGTGTGTAAGGCCAGTCCCACCAGCCATTCCTCATCTCCAAAGAACACAAATTAGAGGAAACAGGCCTGGATTGTGGCCAGGAAGGTTTTAATTAGCTGAGAAAGAACTCCTTCCCAGCAGTGATTACCGGGTGATTAACGGCCCCGGCAAGAAGCTGCCTGGGGTAGAGGTAAGCTCCCTGCTGCTATCCTCTCACAGGGCCAGGACAGTCATCTTCCTGGATGTGGGGTGACCCAGCTCTGGAGGTCAGGGGTAGGGGAGAGGCGGGGGTCTCGAGAGTGATTATGAACTGGCACAATTATTAACTCTGGACTGTTGGGGAACCGAGACTCCGTCACAGGCTTGGCAGATCCCAAAGCCTGCTGCAGACAGAAAGCAGAGAACACCTGTACAGATTCCAGGGCCCTGCTTCCTGGCTCGGCCCCTGGGGTGACCCTGTGCATCTTGCAGCCTGACGAGCATGAGCCAGGGATTCAGGCGATTAGCAAGGTTGGGCAGAGCCATTGACCTAACCCCCTTCCTTCCTTTTATCTCTCCTTGAGATCTGCCTACAGGCATCCAGGGGGCACAGATGAATCAGTCTCTGCCCCCCCCATCCAGCACAGGGCAAGGGGCCAGAGAAGGGAAGCGTCCAGCCAACCTGTCTCCAGACCCACTGGAGCCTTAGGCAGGGGGACTTCAGTCCTTCCCACACTGCTGGGACGTCTCCTAGAGCGGCTTGTGACCATGCATACCGACCGTCCCCGGCTCCCTGCCGAAGCAGCTCAGCTCTCGCCCTCCCCCGGCCCGGGAGGTCGAGGCTATCTCAGCCTCTGCAGCAGCCTCCAGCTCTGACAAGACCATGGGCCAAGGGGCCAGACAGAGGTGCCAACAGCTCCCTTTCAGCCCTCGCTGCAGAAAGCTCCCAGCTTCCAACTTCCAGTTCCAATAATTTGCCAAGTACTTTCAGCCCTGCAGTTGCTCAGGACCTCGTCTGCAGACAAGCCATGAGACACAGGATACTCCCTTGGCTCCAGGAACTCACCATCGTCTAGGTCAGCCGGGGGCAGCTGAGGGGCACTGGAGCCCTCAGGTCCTAGGCAGCGGGTAGGGTCCCCAGAGCCTCTGGAGGCTGTGGTCACTCGAGCTGCACCCCCCCCCCGCACCCACACTGCCCGTAGCGGGCAGGGACCTGCCAGCGTCTGCAGTGAGGGAACTTCCCAGCACACAGCCTGAGCTTCAGTCCATCCATCTCTACCTCTCTGCTCCCCACCCTCTTCCCAGTCTGCTCTCCACCGAGCAGAGGGAGTGCCTCCTCCCCCAAGAGGATGGCGATGCCAGTCGTAGCTGGTATCCCAGCCCTTGGGGGCTTTGCAGGAGCTCACACCGGGTTAAGGGCTGCACACCCACCAGCATACAGAATGCTCCCAGAACTCTGGAAGACAGTTAGTACCCACATTTTACAGAGCTGGAAGCTGAGGCAGGGAAAGGTTGAACACCTCCCCCCAGTCACACCACAAGGATTTAAATCCAGGCCAGCCTGCATGGCAACATACATATCCATGTTATCACAGTAATAAAGTCACCTCCTCCAGGAAGTCTTTCCTGCCTTCTCCCCAAGTGCCCGCAGTGCCTTGGGCCACCTCCACTACAGAATCTCACCTACCAGACTGTGGAGGGAAGGCTTCCTTAATCTGGCTCCATTTGCTGAATAACTGCTACCTCTATCAATGCCTCAGTTTCCTTATCTTTGACAAGGGGGTCAAGTCCACTGAGCACAGGAAGTGGCTCCATGCTACCATGAGGATCCTGGCCCCAGCCACCCCCGGTAGAGGAATCTTGCTGACCACTTTGTACCGGTGATGCTCATGGCCAGCCTGGACCTGACTCCCCAGAGTCCTTGGCAGGTGCCCACATGCCATCCCCGCAAGGCAGGGGCAGCTCCTCCATGTAGCCCCCTCAGCCCGCACCGACCAGGTATCCAGACAAGTAGACGCAGACTCACTGAGAGACGAGTGAGAAAGCCTCGGAGCAGATGGCGGGACAGGGAACGAACTTGATGAGGATGTGGCCCAGGGCAGCAGGGAAGTGGGCACGCGTGACCTTCTCCAGGACAGAGCTGAAGGTGTGGATATCCGCTGCCTTGCAGGCGGGGTCCCCAGAGCCCGTGTCCAGGATGTTACCACCGTGCAGCACCAGCAGGAGCACATGTGTCTTACAGGAGCGCTGAGAGCAGCCTTCCTAAAGGGACATCGGTGGGGACAGAAAGGCAGCAAGTCGGGGGAGCTAGGGCACACGGGGACACACACATGGGGAGATGGCAGCCCAAATCCCAAGTTCAGGAGCTCTGCAGCCTCTCCTGTGCTGGGAGCTCTGGCACACTCAAAGGGAGGACCTGCTGCCGGCAGCAGAGGAGGGCAAGGCCCTCAAAGGATGTCAGCGCAGGAAGAGTCACAAGACATCTTTCTTGGTTATATGGGAGCCTGAAGCCCAGAGAAAGTCAGGAAGCTTCCCAGGGTCAAAGAGCAAGATGAAAGCTGGGCAACCTGTCCACTGCCCCAGGGCTCTTCCTAAACTTCTGCCCACAGGCAGAACTGTGGGCCTGGAAACCCAGCACACCTCACTGTCCTCATGGATCTCGACGCTTCCCTGGGCTGGGAACCTCTGTCTTCTCAAGGATACCCGGTACAGTTCTCCTGCAGAGGGACAGAAGCAGAGCTTAGTGTCCAGCCCACCACACACACAGCCACTGGACACTTATGGACCCAGCTGGCCGATTATCAGAGGCCCTGGCTTACAGGGAAATTGGAATCATGGTCTGGGGTTGGGAAAGTCACCCTATCCAGCCCTCTGCCTCCGAAGTCCACCCACCATGAAACGCTTTGTCCTACTAAGGAAGGAAAGAACAGCAGAGTCTGGTCACCATGGATACTGGCCACCATGATTGAGGAGAAGCATCCTTAGAAGGAGCAGTCACCAAAACAACAGCAGCACTGTGTGTCATGTGATGATGGCCACGTGTGGCCAAGGACAATATTCGGGACACACACACTCAAACCAGCACATGTGGACGAGCCGTGTCTGCTTGGCTGGACTAAGCAGTACACAGACTGGTGAAAGATGATGCTCCGGTGTGCCTGCCAGGGTGCTTCCAGGAGAGATTAACCTTCCCATGAGGACACCGTGTAGAGAGGACGTGGCCCCGCCAGGTCAGGTGAGCGCCAAGAACACCAAGGCGGGGAAGAGGCGAGTCCACCCTCTTGCTTGGTGTGGACGTTCATCCCCTCATGGCCCCACTCTCAGGGCTCCCGATCTCACGCCCTCGGACCTCAGATCCGGGCTGAAACTAAAACAGCACCCCTCACTCTCCTGGACCTCCACTGGCCTGCAGACCACGAAATTTCTCCACCTTCATGGCTGCAAGAGCCAATCTCACGTAATAAATCCTTGTGTGTAACACTGTTTCTCCTGTGGAGTCTGTTTCCCTGGACAGCCCTCACCAATGCAACCAGAGAAACAGTCTTTTCAAAAGAATCTGGTTGGTTAAGATAGCTAAGATTGTGCTACTAATTCTATTAGTTCTTGGAACAGAACAGTTCACATTCATAGGATCAGATCAATTTTGCATGTTTATATCTGGTAACCTAAGTGACTCTTTTGAAGTAACTGCAAAATAACAACCTTAGTTATGCTCCTACCACCTTGTTTTGAGGCCTATATTGTCATTGTCTTGGGCTCTTTGTTATTGTTATTTATTTGCCTCTGTTGTTTCTTGTTTTTGTCGTGATTTGTTGGGTTTGGGTTTTGTTTTTCCCTCTAATATAGAAAGGACAGATGTGCATGTACAGGCTTACACATGCCTAGAACTCCTCCTACAGAGTTTACAAGAATTGATTTTTTTACATGTGATGGTATGAACAGCTACTTTGAAGAAAGTGAGACACCATGGGAGCCATTGCTGGTTTCCTAGCATCTTGTTGTTAAGTCCAGTAATGCTTTTATTCTTTGTTTTGATTGGTTTTACTCTGTTTTGTATTATTTAACTTCATTATGTGTGAAGGTATGGGCAGCTATTTTGAAGAGAACAAGAGACATTATCGTAGCCACTGTTGATTTTCCTATTGTCTGGTTTTGAAGGCCCATAATGCTTTCATTCTTTTGTTTTGGTCAGTTTTATACTGTTTTGTCTTATTTAAATTCAGTGTGTGTGAAGATACGGACAATTATTTTGAAGAAAACAAGAGACATGGTAGCCACTGCTGATTTCCTGTTGTCTTCTTTTGAAATCCTGTGTTGCTTGCATTGTTTTGTTCTGATCCGCTTTGCTCTGTTTTGTTTTGTGCCATTCTCTTTAAAATAAAAAAAAAATTTTTAAGTATCTGGTTGGGGCGAGAGGTGCAGTTCAGCGCTGGTCTCCACCTGCCAAGTGTTAGCCCCGGGTTCCATCCCCAGCACTACAAAAAGGAAAGGTGGGAGGGGGAGGGGAGGGAGAAAGCGCGCTGAAGCTCTGAGAGTCGGGAAGGACCACAGCCTAGCGGAAGGCAAACCCTTGGAGAGGTAAGTCCAGCATTTGCATCACCCCAAGTTCTGGGGGAAGCAGGTCACTCCCAGAAGTGCTCTCTGCTCCTCCCAGCTGCCTGACTCAGGGCTCCTCCAGGAAGTCCTCTCTGACTCTCCCTTCTCTGACGCAGAGGTCCCAGCCTGTTTCCATAAACACAGTTTTGGTAGAACACAGCCAGGCCCCTCCACTCACAGACGCTTAAGGCTGCTCCTACCCTGCAGCAGACTTCAGCAGCGGCAACAGACATTCAGCTCCCCAAGCCTGGAGTAGTCACTGGCTAGACCGTCACAGAAAAACGTGTCCATCACTGATCTAACACCTGGGCCCCCAAATGTCACAAACAGGACTTGCAGGTGGAGAGGGACCTCAAAGACACCCACCTCTGTCTACCAACCCCCTGAGGAAGCTCCTTCTATCCAGCCCCCCCTACCTACCCTCCCCGGAAGACAAATGCTACTTCCTCTGCCAGCCAAAACCCACGGCTGGACTGTGAAGCACTTCCTTTGCCCTCCTTAATGGAAAGCCATTCTAGGGAGGATGACCCTTCCCTCCCACTCCTGCTTCCTCTCGTGGAGTCTACTGCTCCCCCCAGGTGTCACAGCGGGGGAGGGACCTGCCCAAGGCTCTGTGGGCATCCCTAGCCAACCTGTGTCTCCTCCTCAGCCCCTGCCAGCCACGGGAAAGGTGCTCTGCAAAAGAATTCCAGAGGAGGAGCTCGCTCAGCCAGGAAGTGCATTTCTGAAACCTTCTGTCCTCACAGACACAACCCCGGACTGAGAGTCACTGCTTTATGAGCTCAGAGCTGCTGCCCACACAGAGAGGAAATCATTTTCTAGGTGACAAAGGGGTTTGGCTTTTAGGGGGAGGAGAAATAAACCCATACCGAGCCTGGCTTTGCCCGGTACTTTCAAACGCCCCTTCCAGCGGCTTAAACTCTTCTGCGTCATCCCTAATGCACTAAAAATGGCCCTGCACTTAGCCATGGGGGACCCAGGCCTTGGACTCAGGACAGGATGATAATAACAGATGACAGGAATGGCCCAGCTTCATTGAGCACTAACCAATATTATGGGCAAGCACTGTGTGCTTTGTGTCATCTCAGTCTAAACAACTACCCTTTGGGTTTGGAGGCTCTTGTTCTTAGTCCCATTTTACAGATAAGCAAACTGAGGTACAAACAACCCAGCTTCCAGGACAACCAACCCACATCAAACTCGCCACATGCCACATAAATAAGACCAATGGAACCACTGGAGAACTTTATATCTGATGATTTCCCAGGTGCTGCCCTGTGCTTCCGAACCTCACAGCTTCCCTGTGAGATGGACAAGCCAACTTTGCACAGACATGAAGCACAAATGGACCACAGCACCACAACGGTGAAAGTCCTGCTGCCCCGGGCCTCTTCCCATGACATGAAGGGGCCATCGCAGTGAAAGAGCACCCAGGAAGGAAGCCGACACAAGGCAGCTGTGAGCGCAGCCTCGTCAGGAGTGGGTGACCCAGGAGGAGCGGACGGGGACAGGGCTGAGACCGTGGCAGGGTGCGCGGACCTGGAGCATCTCTGCCTCTGGGGCCGGCACAGTTGTGGTTAAGCTATGGACGCCAGAGCCAGAGCGCTGGAGCTCTGGACTTGGCTTTCTGTTTTCTCTTCTGTGCTGGGGATTGAGAACCCAGGACCTTCACCCTGAGCTGCACCTCCAGCCCTTTCTAATGTTTGGAGACAGGGTCTCACCAAGTTACCAAGTTTTCCAGGCTGGTTTTGAACTTGCTGTCCTCCTGCCTCCACCTCCCAGAGTGCTGGGATCACAGGCCAGCACCACCGGGCAGGGCCCACTCCTGCCGCTCACTAGCTGAATAACCCACTGCCTTCTTTCTTCATCTGGGATGCAGGAATGATACTGGTAACTGCCTCACAGAACTGTTATGAGGATAAAGAAGTTCCTGTCTATAACTGGCTTAGAAGCCGGGGATTTAGCTCAGTGGCATAAGCACCTGCCTGGCAAGCATGAGGTCATGAGTTTAATCTCTGGTACAAAAAAAAACAAATCTATAAAATTGTTCAGCAGCTATAGTTCCAAGGGCAGAAAAATCTGGCTTGTTCCATGAAGAAATGTTCTTTGGTAACTAGCTTAGAACAGAGCATGGTCTCTAAAAAGTGTTACAGGTGTTCACTGCTGTGATTATTCTAGGGCCTAGAGCTGAGGCCACAGTAGACGCAGTGGGCTGAAGGCTGGCGGGGACATCACTGCCTGCACCTGTGCTGCTGCCAAGTCCCTCTGCGAGCCCTGGCAGGTTTTCCGGCCTTGCTGGGCTGGGTGCCTGCTTTCGGTGTGATTATAGGATTAAATTCTGTGATTGCCACAAATTACCATCGCTAGGCTATAAATAACTAGCAGGGAAGACATGAGGGTCCTGCTGTCTCCTGGGCACCATGCCTCACTCTGGGTGGGCTGGACCAAGAAGCCTCCCTGCATGGGGTCAGCATGGCTCCCTCTCTGCATGGATATCTGTTCTCTCCCCTCCTCCCAACCCACAGGGTGCTCTGGGCATCAGCTGGGTAGACAGGTGCTGCATCCCAGCCGTAAGTGATTCTGTGGTGGCTGGAGATGGGGACACGGCTAGAGACTGGGCACCACTGCCTACAGCGTCACTTACCTGACCTTAGCACAAACGAAGAGTCACCTCCTACGCTCTTTGGGGACAGAGCCTTGCTTTTCTTCAATGCACAAAAGCCAGAAAGCTTTGCTGTACACAAGAGAGGAGGGGAAACCAAGCCTGTCTGATCTAGATTCTGGTCCTAAGAGTTGACCGCCAGAACCAGACCTGCCCTGAGGGAAGGCACATCTCCAAGCTTTAGCGGAAGCCTCTGTGGACACACAGAAAGGCAGCCTTGAAGCCACCCTGCTTGCATATTTCCCATGAGGTTTTCTAAGAACCAAGCATTCCTACTGCAATAATTCAAGCTATTATCTCTGACTCACAGGACATAACGGCTTCACTCCTCTACACCTTTGCTCATGCCGTGCTGTCTCCCTGAGAAGGCTTTCCCACCTTTGCAGACCAGGAAACTCCTACTTGTCTACAAAACCCTGCTCATTGTCCCTCCCTCTGGAAAGCCTTCTCTACTCTAAGCCAATATGGTCATGTTGCAGCATGCCACTCTGCGCCCGGCCTGCTGATGTGGGATTTGTGTATTTTTTTCACCAGATTGGCGAGCTCCATGAGCCCAGTATTTATCAGCTTTAAGGCCTTGGCATCTTGGGGAAAACTGTCTGCAAGTGAAGATCCCAAGATACACACAGCTATGCTGTGCTGCTAGCTCTCATGAGAAATCAGGACCAGGGGAGCAGCCCCTACTGGGAAGCACAGGTCTTAAAAGTTCCGGAGGGAATTCATACTACAGAACCTCTGGGAATTTCTACAACCACCTGGGCTTTGAGGTTCCAGCTCCACGGGGTTCCCCTGAACCTCTGGTGACAAGAGCTGCTGTCAGGGCTCCTGGGGGGAAGGAGCCACTTGCAGAGGGTCCTGGGCACCCTACTAAGCTGTCCCTCCCCACTTCCCGCCATCTGTTTGCATGACCCTGTTCACACCGAGTCTCTGCGGAGCCCATATTTGGAGTGAGTAAGCCCACAGCTGTTTATGTGACAATGATTTGTGACAGACTCTGAGGCGGGCCAGAGACCACAGGGCCTGCTCAGAGCACCGGGCCAGCCCCGGCATCAGTCCCGGTGGCCCTCCCAGCTCACCACGATTCCTCCTGCCAGCTGAAGAATAGAGGCTATTTTTGCTTAATCACAGCCTTGGAAAGGCACAAATCGTGCTCATCCCTTCTAATTACCCATGCGCCACACTGCTCTTCAGACAAAAGCCAAGGTCGTCACCACGTACCCTAAGCAAAGCACGGCCCCAGCCTGGCTGGGTAGTCCAACTCCAACTGTCACCGCGCTTATACCAGCTCTGGGTCCCCCAGCGGTGCATGCTGAGAGCGCCCCAAGGTTAGCAGTGACCTCTCAAGTTCACCCACCCCCTGGCAGCTGCTAGTCACCTCAGGGGTCAACTGAGCAGGGCTCAGCAAGTGGGGAGCTCCACCCATACTCCAGTCTCCCAGGTAAACCTAATGGAGAAAAACATGCATACAGGAGGTGGCGGACCGTGGTGAAGGTCCTAAACTGAGAAATGGGAACTGAGCACCTAATGTGAGCAATGAGTCTCCCCTGCCACTACCTGGAAACAGGGGGCACTTGCCCGCACACCCTCATGAGGGAGGGCCAGGCAACGAGACTCTTCCTCTGCTTTTCTCTCTTTCCCTAATGAGCCCATACTTGCTGCAGTTTAGACTCGCGTGTGAGCACATCCGTTGAACGGACACCGCAAGCGTGTCTCCCGCTTAGACCAAGGACGTTTCGCACTAAGTACAACCCCCTGCCACCTTAATGAGTGCAAACACTATAAGCAAGATAAAGCAAAATGCTGCCCTGTCCTGTGGCAGCCGACAGGCCGATGAGGGAACATGGGAAGGAACGCAATGCCTAGAAAGGCAAAGAGTGAATACGAAACAGGGCATGTGAATTAAAATCCTGCCTTTGGGTTAAAAACCCAGCTCAGCCTCCCTTCCGATTTCTCCCCGTTGGTGATCATCCAGCCTGTGTAGACTGGAGAACACCAAGATGAATTACATATAGTGCCTGCCTTTAAGGACTTCCCAGACTTTTATGATCATGTGACCAAGACAATGGCATTTAACTAAGGTAATGTGACTAAACCCAGTCACATGACAATGGGCTGCAAACAGCCTGGTTCAGTGTAATGAGCATGCCAAAGTGACTTCTCACCCTCTGGGCTCTACAACCCAGAGACCACAGTTCAAAATGCGGAGGGAACACTGGGTGTGGTGGCACATGCCTATAATCCCAGAATTCTGAGAGGCTGAGGCAGGAGGATGGCAAGTGTAAGCCCCATCTAGGCAGCTTAGTGACTTAGGGAGACCCCCTCTTAGAATACAAGAGGAAACACATATAGAAATACAGGCAGCAAGGCTGGGGCCATCTCTGACCTGCCTCTGTAGGTAGGGCAACATCCAGGACATATCCAAAGCCTGGTAACTAGGCAGGAAAACTGTGGAGTAACGCAGAGGTCAAGGGGCCCGGCATGCAGAAGAGCAGACCCAAGGCAACCAGTGGCTGCCTGTAGATTCCTGCCACAGATCCATGCTGGACCCAAGCTCGGGACCAGGGGAGCAGAGGGCAGAGCCAAGACAATCAGGGAGAAGGTGGCTTCTGGAGAGTCTCCAAGTTCTAGCACAACTAGCAATGTTTATAACTGTTCTACAATACCCTGTGCTGGCCTAGAAGCAGGAAATTCTCCTACGCCAAACTTACACAAGCAAGTTATGTAAGAGAACACTGAGTGGGGAGGCTGGGGAAGAAATGTTTGTGCAGGGCTGGGGATCTGGAGGCTGAGGGTCCTCTTGGGGCTGGAGACTGCCCTTCAGGGCCAGGTCCACCCACGTGCATCTGTTAATTAGGCTGAGGTTATGCTTGGAGGCCTTCAGCAGACCAGCAGGTCTTGCAGAGATGAAGCGGAGGTGAAGCAGTGGCTGGTCTAGACCCCAGAACTCCCTCCTGAGAGCATGCTGCTGGCACCCCAAGTGAGCATGTGGACAGCTCTGGGAAGCAGCTCCACAGTGAGGCCAGTCACAGCGTCTGGAACCCAGGCGCCCCAGAGACTCCTCCCTCTCTACTGAGCACAGCCTCCTAAAATGCGTGTCAAGTTTCCAGTCCTCAGCCAGTGTCCAGGCAATCACATTTATCCTAAGATGAAGGTGCTCTCTCCATTTGATAGATGAAGAAACTTGAGGCTCTGAAGGGTTAAGGGTCTCTCTCAGGGTCTAGTACACTGAACCTCGGCCACCATTTGCTTACCTGAAGGTGGAGAGTACAAAAGGGGAGATCTCTTCAAATGCCATAGTCCTGCCTACTCAGAGTGACCCTTGGCAGGGAGGAAAAGGAAGGAGAGAGCCTGCTGCAGGGTGTGGGAGCTTGCTGGGATGGGGGGCCCTTCCCCAGAAAGATCCCCCATTAAGCGAGCCGTGCACTCCAGCCCGCTCCCCCACGCTGCAGTCCCTGCGGGCAGCAGAACGGGCAGACCTCACAGAAACACGCTAACGTGCTCAGACTCTCAACCCTGCACTGCAAGGATGCTCTTGAAACACCTCACTTTAACCTCTCAGATGAGCCAGGATCAACACTGTGTAGGCCAGGCTGCAGAGGAAAACTGGCCGCCTTCATTCTTGGCTAGTGACAGCAAAAAGCAGAACAAACTCCCTGAAGGGCAATTTGGCAATGTCATTCTAAACGCAAAATACCCTTGACCCAGGAATGCCAAAGCTGTGTGCAAAATGACATCGGTCCAATGCTCACCACTACCATGTTGTTTATAATAGCAAGAAACAGAAAGCAACCTATCTGTCCACCATCAGGGATTAAATAATCTACACATTCGTGATCTCCCACACCAGGACCCCAAACAGTAAACCTAAACCCCGTGACTGGGCTGAGACAGTAAGATAAGCCCACCACATCGCTCTCTGCAGAAAGCAAGGCTCAGGCTGGATGAGCTGCACGCTCCCATCTGTGTGCGGTATATATAAAATATACGTAAGGGAGTATTTATGGGTATGTGCACGCTTGCAGGGACTGTCTGAATTGGAATATAAGAAACTTGTCAGAATCTTTGTTTCTGGGGAAGAAGTTTGGGTGAGCTGAACATCGAGAGGGAGGTAGACTAGTTGTCTTTTGTTCCTTGATTTTTATACCTTGGTCATGTGCTACATACTCAAAAGCCAAATTAAAAATAAGAATTTTTAAGTGCATGTAGCAGGTGATTTTTTTTTTTAAATTTCAGATGCTAATTTATATTTTCTGCTGCTACAGCTCCTTTGCCTCTGAGGTTTGTGGCACAGTTTCCTGGTTTTGTTTCCAAAAGACTTTTTGTTCCCAGGAGAAAAGGATTTGAGAAGACAGAAGGCCTCAGCCTGGCAAGAGATCCCCACTCCCCTGATCCCAAGGGGAGGAGAGAGGCCTGTGTGTCCCCTCACAACTCTGGGATGAAACTCTATGCCCTAGAACCCTGGATCCTCAGCCCAGAGCTGCAGACCAAGACTGAGGGGACCGCCACACGAGGCGCAGGGTCCCCATGCTCACTGGTGGGGACACAAAGCTCCCTACACACATATGTGCATGGGCATGTGTCCAGCCACGCTGTTTCCCCACCACAACCTTAAAACTTGGGTCTTGGGGACAGAGGCAGCAAGAACGAGGAAGGGGAAACCCCTGAGGAATAATAGAGGGGTGTCTTGCCAACCCAGCTAGATGAGCTCTTAAGGATGAGCCTGACCACCAAGTCAAAATCAAGTCAGCTTATAGAGAAATAGAAGAAGCACGCTTCTCCCACATGGAACTAGTGGTCTGCACAAAGTGGTCTCCATTGCTCTCCAGACACACACACATATCCACACGCACACGCACACACACACACACACACACACACACTGCACTCTGCTTTGCCCCTGAGGATCCTTGGTACTGCTGGGGCTGAGCCAGTGAAAGGCATCAAAGAGCTGGCGAGTTTGGTCCCAAGAAGGCTCTCCGGGCAGCTGTCCCAGAGCAGTCACGGTCCCAGGGGACCGTCCTGTGCTGCTTTAGAGCCCTGAAGGCCTCTTCACCTGCAAATTAACCCTTTACAGGGTTCTCCCACCCCACCCCACCATGCAGCTGCTGTCTCCTCAAACTCCCAATGAGTCACCGGCTAGCTTCCAGTGCTGTGTGAAAATCTTATCACAACCCACCCCTCCCAAGACACTCACTTCTCTGGCTTCCCACACCCCGGCAAAGGTCCTGTGGCCTGACCGCCAGCCCCTCACCCTCTCTGAACCCAATCAGACTGGCTTTTTTTGACAGTTGTCAAATATCCACTTCAACTTACAGAAAGATAGAGGGAAGCCAGCCTCTCTCACATGGAGCTAACAGTCTTCTCCTTCTCATCACGGTGTCCCTGCACATGTTGTTCCCTCTGCCTGGATTCCACACCGTCCGTATGTGTGGAAACCTCTGTTTCCCTCTCCCTCCCAGGCCTTTCTCTCACTCCATTCCTTGGCAAAACACCATTCCTGGAATGAATCTTTATACTTCTAACTTTGTGGTTGTTGGTTTATTGTCTTCTCCTCCATCTCCAAGACTATGAAATCCTTAAGAGCGGGAACTGCATCTGTTTTTGTTCTGTTTTATCCCCAGAGACTATCACAGTGCTTGCATATAAAGATGCTCTTAAATATTTTTAAACAAATGAATGAATTAATGATTTGTTCCTATTTTTCACTTCTGTGTCAGAAGACACACATGTCCCAAGCGAAGCACAGACTTGTACACGTGCACACAGACACAGGCTTATGCTCATGGAAATGGACACACCGATGCGTTGACACACATGCTAATGCACATTCACAAATGCAGAGACACACGCACACACACACAATAAAGAGCCACAGCCACAGCCAAGCACAGAAATACGTATACATGCAGGAAAAGTGCTCCCAAGGCGGATGTCTGCCACCCTGAGCTCATTAAAGCCAGCTAAATATAGCCTGTCTGCAGCTGTGCTCAGCAAGCTGCCCACACAGGCCAGGAAAAGACACCAGTTACCAGGCAGAGGAGTGGGGAGACCAGCTGTGGGCAGGGGCTTCATGCATCATGCCTGCTGCAGGGCTCCTTCTGTGCAGACCATGGGCTGAGCGTTTGCAGGGAAAAACTGATCCTCTGGTCACTGACACTAAGCAGCAGAACTTGAGGACAAATCACGGCCCCATAGTGGGGAGGGAATGCTGAGCTGTCCACGCTTCCCTGACTGACCCAGGATTCAAGCTCAGTCCAGGCTCAGAGACTTCAGTCGGAATGCAGCAGAGTGTAAACAAGGCTCACTTGGTGGCTGTGACACAGGCTCGGTTGACAATGAAGATAAAGGGTCAGTCAGGGGCCAAAGCCAGGACTCTGTCTGGAACACTGTCAGTCATGGACAGGTACCAGTAGAGGATCAAGTCCCACGGGGCACAGCAGTGGGCAGAACCCAGCACACTGGGCCCCTCCTCCATAGCTAATGCCAGTGTTGGCCCCAGACAAAGCCGGCTGACTGTCACCACGAGGCTGGGTGCTGTGTGTGTCAGGTTGCTGCAGGTCCAGGGCCACAGGTAGATTCTGTCTACCTGGGACAGAATCTGCCCCTCCAGGGGAAGCAAGATGGAGGAAGCCCCTTCCTCCCAACTTAAAGTGTGGGGTTCCTATTCTGCACACAGCCTGGACCCCAGGGAGTTTGGGGGAGTAGAAAGGAGAATGATAGGGGAACTGGCTCCTGAGAGAGCCGGAGTGACAAAAGGCACTGGGATAGGGAGGATTTGATGTGAAAGCACAAATTACGAGGAAAAGGAATTCTGGTCTGGGTGGAGCCAGACACGGAGGAGCGCGCTAGGAACCGAGGGCTGGGTAGACCACTGTTGCTTCACTCTGGGCAACTTCCTTTTCTCGCTGTGACACAGCCGTCATGATTATAAGCCCTCGAAGCCCAGGGTTCCATGGAGAGCGGGAGAACAGGCTGGGCAGCACCCTGCGCCCTATGGTGAGGCAGTGAGCAGGGAGTTCCTGCCCTAGGGGCCAGCTCTGGCCTTCACCTCTCCTGGGGAGGTGGCAGCTCACAGCAGGAAGGATTGTCACGCCCTGCCTTCAACCCTACTGCCCAGTGAGCCATGAAGAGAGCAGCCAGGTCGGGGGACCCAGAGATCTGAGTCCTTCCCATCATCTGCGGGCAAGAAGGCTGTCTCTGCGCCCTCCACAGGGGTGGCGCACTCTCAGGCGCCCCAGGCAGCCCATGCAGAGTCACGGAGTCAGCGCTCAGGCTCTCTCAGGAAGAAGCAGGGAGGCTGATGAGAAAAGGAAAACCAAGTAGACAGCGAGGCCAAAGGGAGGCCTCGTGGAGGTACCGGAAAGCCACCACTGCTGCCACTAAAGGGATCCCTGCCACTCTGGACGGAGAACAGAGCTGGGAGACGAGGCACAGGCCAGTGTGGAGAGGATGTGGCACCTAGAGTGGCCCTGAGTAGAGGAAAGAAGGTGATGGAGAGGAGAGGAGGGTGGAGAGGAGAGGTGGGTGCAGAGGAGAGGA